>CAUYLG010072897.1:0-43263 GCA_963573385.1 Cacajao melanocephalus
AAAAAAAAAAAAAAAAGTTCAACTGGTCCATGACTTGTTCACCTGGTCACTGGTGGAGGGGCGTGTAGAGCATCAGAATCACGGTCTACACAACCTCCCCTTGCACCAACATCTTCGCAAGAGTTTTGTGTGGATCCGCACTCCAAGTGGCATCGCAGGGGCAATGGCATGGGATGTAGAATGGCTTCCACTGAGGCTGCCCCACCAGAGTGCCACCAAAGGCACCTGTCCCCATGCTCCAGCCGGTGAGGGATTACGGAGCTGCCTAAACTCTGTCTGCCTGAGGCAAAACTCGGCAGCCCGTTTTGCTCTACGTCTCTGGCATCACGTGCTCTCTCCCTGTAACTGTTCATGCAGGTCTTTCTCTTCCCTCAGACTGGAGCCTCTGGGGCAAGGACAAGTGCCATTTCCACCTCTGGGTCCCTGTGCCAGGCTTGGAATCTACCATACAGCACGAGCTTTTAGAATGTGGCTTAATAAAGACAGACAGCTTTAATAACAGCAGCAGCTCTGCGTTAGGTACTAGGAGAAAGAGAAATAGCCTGACTTGTATTTTTTTCTTTTCTTTTTTCTCTTTTCTCTCTCTCATTTTTTTTTTTTTTTTTTTTTTTGGAGACAGTGTCTTGGTCTATTGCCCAGGCTGGAGTGCTGTGGCACGATCTTGGCTCACTGCAAGCTCCGTTTCCTGGGCTCAAGAGATTTTCCTGCCTCAGCCTCCTCAGTCGCTGGGACTACAAATGCATGCTACCATGCCCAGCTAATTTTTTCACGTTTTGGTAAAGATGGGGTTACACCATGTTGGCCAGGCTGGTCTCGAACTCCTGACCTCATGTGATCTGCCCACCTTAGCCTCTGAAAGTGCTGGAATTACAGGCCTGAGCCACCGTGCCAGGCCTGACATGTATTTTCTTACTGAAGCCCCATTTTCAGTTGGGAAGACTGAGGCACGGGGAGGCTCAATCACTTGCTGAAGGCCACACACCTCAGGACTGGAATAAACATAAAATATAAGCAACACACCCGGACAGTGCTATTACTCAAGGTCCCCAAAGAGGGAGAAGTCCTCGTATGAGGCATAGAAAAGGCCACAGGGAGGGCTCGGGGCGAGCAGGTGTCCAACACGCCAGGGCTTTCAGCACGAGCCAAGACCATCACCTGCTGTTCCGGGGCCTCCTCCCCATGTGGGACAGCTCCAGCGGGGGGCGTCCTGCCTTCTCTGTCCTTCCACCTCACTAAGGGAAAGATGACATCACCCGGAAGGCAGGAGGGCGTGAGGATGAGACAGATGTGATGAGCCGCACAGATCTAAGAGATGTCGGGGCTAAGGCGGATTCTTCTGGAGAGGAGACTGCCCGGCCAAGATCCACAGGTAGCTACCTGGGCCCCTGAGAGCACAGCCGTCCTGGGATCCTGCCGTCCCACTGGCTGTGGTCAAGGCTAGGCAGGGGCGCGGAGCCCAGGACTCAGGAAGAATCCAGAAGGTAACAGCACAGCTCAGGGCAGGCCAAACCCAGGCCAGCACTGGTCAAAGGCTGTTCTGGCCAGCAGGGGCTGACGAGGGGCCTGGACAGGCAGCCTGCCTGCTCCTACTCATGCCCAGCAGCCCACAAGCTCTGCTGAGTCTCCTGCCCTATCTGTCACTGACCTGCACGGCTGTACCAGGGACCCCGACACCCATTCTTCAAGCATCTCCCTAGTTGAGGGCTAGAGGCACCCGCCTCCCATGACCACTCGGCCACGCAGCAGGCCCTAGGCAGGGAGCTCCTGAGAGCAGGGCCGGGCTCTCCCAGTGTTCCCTCAGCGTGGGGCCTGCACACAGTAGGACCCCAGGTGACTTTGATTGGAAGCTGGCCCCTCCCAAGTCTGCAGCTGCAGGGTGAGCCTCTTGGCTCCAGCAGAGGGGGGCTCTCCCCAGGGACGAGGCAAAGGGACTGAGGCGGGGCTAGGCCCTGCTCTGCAACCATCTTGCTTAACACCTGGTGGAGGAGTTGCTCAACCTAGGAGCTGCCAGGCCTCAGGGGAGGGGAGGGTGGTGAGGTTCGCTTCCCTCTCCGCCCCTCGCAGGGGACACGGCTAATTCAGTCCAATTATCTGTGCTTGGACACCGCCTCCCCCAATGGCTGTGAGCTCAGAAGGCCGTCCTGCAGCCCTTGGGAGAGAAGGCCAGGGAGGGGCCTTCAACATCTAGGCTCAGCACAGGGGTAGACGGCTCCTGTCTCTGCCTGCCCAGGCCGTGGGGATGGGGGTCATGATGTCGGGCCCCCAAAGGGCCGGCCCCCTCCAGGGTAGCCCACTGGCTGCAGCCTCCACCCTGTCCTCTGCGTCTGTGCCTTCGGCCCTGCACAGACCCTCCCAGGCCTTCTGCCTGCTGTGGGGGCCCTGTGGCCCCTCGGGCACCTGGAGCAGAAGCTCAGCAGCGCAGTGATTCTAAGGAGCTCCACTCAGGAGAGGCTTAAAGGAGACACAAGGATTCCCCAGAAACAGCTGCTGCGTCCAGAAATGCAGGGGATGGGGAAACAGCAACCAGGACCAGAGATGGTCTCAGCACCGTTTTCTGGGAGTGGGGCTAGACCTGGAAACCCCTTGGAAAGCAGGGAGTTTGCAGGGGCCTCCCCAAGATGACACGCCAGGGATGGTGGGTGCACTGGTTGGCTTACTGGGTTTTAGGGCATTTGAATGTATCTTTTGCTTAGTTTTCGAAATAGAGATGGGGTCTGGCATGGAGAAGGGGGGTGTGGAGAGTCATCCTCATGGCTGAGGGGCTGGCAGCACGCACAGGGCTAGGCACTGTGCCTGGTCAGGGGTCCTGCCATCACCCCATCTTCTCCTCCCACATTGGGCAGCTGGCGTTGGCCTGACTGCTCCAGTCATGGCCCAGGCATCCCCAGCTGCCACCTCTTGAGGCCTGGGACCAGCAGGGTCCTCTGGGGCTGGAATCACGCACTTGGCATGGGGAGGAGGCCCCGCTCGACACGGGATGTTGGGAGATGCTCTCCTTCCTCCAGCCCTGGTCCCTTTCAGCAATGACCATCGGCCAATAGAGTTGAAGTTCACACCCAGATTGGTACAACCTCAAGAAACAGTGACTTATAAAGAACGCATGCAACTCAATAATAAAAAGGCAAGTGAACCAATTAAAACAAGGGCAAAGAATCTGAATACATGCTTCTCCAAGGAAAAGACAGGCACAGGAAATGTTCAGCACCATTGCTCGTCAGGGAAATGTCAATCAAAACCACAATGAGACGTCATTCCACACCAGGATGCAGTAAAGACGTGCGGGCACTAGGATTTGCAAACAGACGCGTGCCAGTGAGGATGTGGGAACGCTGGACCCTCCCACAGCGCAGGTAGGTTGTGAGACGGTGCAGCCGCCCTGGAAAACAGGCTGACATGGAGCTACCATGTGACCCAGCAAACCTACTCCGGTGTGAACCCGAGGACTGAGGAAACAGCCACACACACTTGGACAGTGTTCACAGCAGCATCATTCTTTTTTTATTATTTTTTTTTGAGACAGGGTCCTGCTCTGTCACCCAGGCTGGAGTACAGTGGTGCAATCACAGCTCACTGCAGCCACAACCTCTTGGGCTCAAGCCAATCCTCCCTCCTGAGCCTCCTGAAGAGCTGGGAATACAGGTATGTGCCACCATGCCCAGTTCAATTTTGTGGGGTTTTTTTTTGGTAGAGACAGGGTCTTTCTGTGTTGCCCAGGCAAGTCTTGAACTCCTGGCTTCAGGTGATCCATCTGCCTCAGCCTCTCAAGTGCTAGGATTATAGGCATGAGCCGCTGTGCTTGGCCAGCATGAACTCATAATAGCCCAAAGGCAAACAGCCCAAATATCCACCAGCTGATGGGTGGATAAGCCAAGTGTGGTCTGTGCACACACCAAGTACAACTCAGCTACAAACACGCCACAACACAGGTGAAGCTTGAATGCACTGTGCTGAGTGACAGGAGCCAAGCACAGAGGGTCAGGTGGTGGGTGCGGTCACACGCAGGCAGTGCTATGCATGTGAGCTTTGTGCATGCACATCCTCGTTCTGAAGGCCGTTTCTCTAGTGTTTAAATAAGAACCCAGCAGCTCTTCCTGCTTGGCTGCATGGGCTGAGGCCACATGGACCCCTCTGCCCCAGAGTCCACTTCACCCCTCAGCACCCAGGCGGGCTAATACCATGTGCCTTAGCAGACGGGGACACTGAGGCTGGGTCACCCATCTCATGGGGGCTGTGAGAATGAGCCACAGGCCTGTCTGTGCCAGAGGCAGGCACAAGAGATCCCCCACTGACTGCACCCCGCAGAGTCAGGCTGGAGAAGCCCTACAGCCTCACAGAGAGGGAGATGTGGATGTGCCTCAGGACAGGCGGACGCAGCCTAGACGGGGCTTGCCTTTCCCAGAGGGGCCTTGCCTGTGCCCCCTCTCTCCCTCCCTCCCTCTCACTCACCATCCCCTTCTGTCCATCATCTATCTGTGTGATCTATCATGTGTCTATATCACCTGTTGTCTGTCCCCCACCGTCCATGTCTATCATCTGTATCTATTATCAAGCAGTCTCCTTGTCCTCTACCTATGTCATCTGTTTATCTGCCATCTGTGACTCACCTGTCACCACCATCATCTCTATCCATGATCTATGAACCTATCCTCTTCTCTCATTTCCCTCCCCTCCCCGCCCCACCCCACTCTGTGACTGACACTCCTCTCACTTCCACCTGCAATGTGGCGGGGGGCTGTGACTGTCCCAGACCATGCAGGACGGTGGCCTGTGAGCTCTGACATGGGGTCACGCGAGGATGTGGCTTCTGCCTGGCCTCTCACCCCTGCCCTGCCTCCACATACACAGCTGGGCCCGTCTGAGCCTCCACACTGCAGAGGCCATGCGGAAAGAGTCCAGGAATAGGGCCCTGAGCCCAGTCCTGCCCACCCAGGGGCTGGAACCCATGCAGCAAGGGAGGAGCTCAGTGACTCCAGCCTTCTCATACCTGCTTGTGAACTGCCCGGCTGAGCCCAGCCAGACCCAGAGCCATAGAGGTGGGAGCCATAAGATGAGGTTGGAGGCCCTAAGTTTGGCTGGTCTGTGCACAGTGACTGATGTCTGCACTGGTGCCTCAGAGAATCCTAGCACGCCCAGCCCCACGTCCAGGCTACTCCCCACAAAGAGACGCCTCGGTGAAGCAGGAACCCCACCCCAGTGGGCACCCATGAGGGCTGATGCCTTCCCACATCTGCCTTGAGAAGAACTGGGACCCTGGGAAGGGTCTGCGGCTCTGCTGCCCAAAGGGCCCCTGCCTGGACCATCCTGCCCCGGCCCCTATCGCTGCCCCCACTGGTGGGTAGATCCCTGCCCTGCCCAGGCTCTGGCTCAGCCCCTGCACTCCCTCACTGCACCCAACACTTTGTAGGCACCTGCCCTGTGCTACCCTGATCTGGACCAAACCTGGGTCTCCATACCCCCTGAAAATTGAGCTGGCAGGAGCAGTGGGGGTGGTGGCAGGCAGGTGGCAGTGGGGGCAGGTGGTGGGAGGGGGCTCCTTGCTCTACTTAGATCCCCAAGCCCCGTGTGGGCTACTGAGTCAGGAAGGCACAGGGCTTCAGGTTGCACGGTCCTGGCCCTAGCCTGTGGGTCCTGGGGCAGAGGCCTAGCTGCACGAACCACAGTCCCCGCCCCAGGTGACAGCCACCTGGCCCTGCCCCTGCAGTTGACCCTTAAGGCCGCCTCGGTGCCGCCACCGTCCAGCAGGGGCCGCCCCACCACAGCGCTCGTGCTTCCTGGAAGGTCATGCAGCCCCTGCAGGCTAAGTGGGGTGGGCTCCTGCCCCCAACCCAAACCACCATACTCTGTCCAGCCCTGTCAGGCGAGCGGCCCCGAAGACCAAGCCCAGTACCCCAAGTCATGAGCCCCGCCCCGCTCTTCAGAGTGGACGAGCGGGCTACCACCCTCCCCTCTGAGTGCAAACACCTGAGGCGCATAGCCGTCCAGAGCCACAGGGCCCCCACCGACCAGCAGGCTAGCAGGCCAGTGGGACCTGGTGCCGCCCCGGGTCAAGCCTGAGCCACCCACATGCCTCACAATCAGGAGTTGTGAGGACAGAACGGCATCCCTGAAGATGTGTGCGTCCCGGCCCCTGGGACCCGTGAACAAGGTGCCTTACGTGGCAAGAGGCACTCTGCAGATGGGGTTGTTTGGGACAGAGATGGGGATGGTCCTGGATTAGCAGGGCCCTGTGCAGTCCCAGGGATCCTGAGAGGGAGGCGGGAGGTCAAAGCCAGAGACGCATGCACAGGGGCAGGGGTTGGAGGGATTGGGAGGGGCTATGCTGCTAGCTTCAGGATGGACGAAGGGCCCAGCTCGGGACTGAGGTGCCTCTCGGTGCCAGAGAAGGTGGGAAACAGGTTTTCCCCAGAGCCTGCTGAGGGGGGACACAGCCCTGCTGGGCTATTTATAATTTGAATCAGGGTCTTCTCTGACTTCCAGGCTGCAGTGCAGTGGTGTCATCAGTGTACTGCAGCGTCTATCTCCCAGGCTCAAGCAACCCTCCTGCCTCAGCCTCCTGAGTAGCTGGGACTACAGGTGCATGCCACCATGCCAGGGAAATTTTTTAAAAAAATTTTGTAGAGACAGGGTTTCACTACATTGCCAGGGCTGGTCTCAAACTCCTGGCCTCAGGCGATTCTCCCGCCTTGGCCTCCCAAACTGCTGGGATGACAGGCGTGGGCCACAGTGTCTGGCTTGGGCCCCTTTTAGATACTGCTCTGGAATAGTAATGCTTGCGTTGCTTTAAGCCACTGGGCAGACAGTAATCTGTGAGTGCAGCCAGAGGAAATGATATAGGAAGCTTCAGGAAGGTGGTTTGCCTTGCTCCTGAAGCCTAGGTGGAACAGAGCCAGTGCTGAGCTCCAGCTAACTGGTCTGTACAAATGAGGCCCCGCGTA
The DNA here is from genome assembly GCA_963573385.1 of Cacajao melanocephalus. Lineage (NCBI taxonomy): Eukaryota > Metazoa > Chordata > Mammalia > Primates > Pitheciidae > Cacajao > Cacajao melanocephalus. The sequence goes on from CAUYLG010072897.1 coordinate 6,936, forward strand.
TCAGCCCCTGGGCTGCAGATCCAACCCCGGGGGACTCTGGGCCTCGAAGTCAGGCCTCACCCTCCTGGGAAGAACCACGGAGCCAGGCCTGCGACCACAGCCACCTCTGGTTTACCTCACGCCCAAGGAGAATGCTTGGAAAATGTTCCGGAAATTGTCTTTGGGATCCTTTTAATAATGTGCCTGGCTTATCATGACAAGTGTATACGAGAAATAAAATGCATTTTGCACATGACAGATGATGAACTACCCGAAATATCTTCTCAGAAGCTCTGGCGGGAACGACAGGGTGTCTGGATTCTTAAGCTGAGCACATTTAGCAACCAGACCTAGAAAATCAAAGGCAACGTCAGGAAGCCACTGCTCGTTCATAAGGACTCAGGCTGTCCACGCAATGGCGATATTCTGGGGCTCAGCGTTCTTTGCCTGTGACCTGCTGAAACCATTCATGCCGGCATCATCCCTATTGGAAATTCACTGAAGTCATTTCTAAATGAGAACTGACTCAATCTATTCCACTACAGTTTCATACAAAGCATTTTTTTTTCTCATTTCAAAATAATTTCAGACTTCCAAAAAGTTGCAAAAATAGGACAGTGTGTATACCCAGTTCCCCAAATAACATCTTATGTAACACTGGGAGGCGCTAGCAGTCACTTCGCAGAAGGTCCCTGGGTTTGGGTCTGTGTCTGATGTCTCCTTGCGATTAGATTCGGGTCATACGGTGGGGCAGGAGAACCAGGTGACACTGTGCTCTCAGTGACACCACCAGGCCGGCATTGCCTGTGCGGTTTCTCCTGGCAGTGACCATGGGGTTAAGGGGCCTCCGCTGCTCTGCTGTGATGTGACCACTGTCTCCCTGGAGATCACTGCGCACCTCCAGGGGAGGTTTCTCAAGACTCAGCAGACACCTGCTTCACACCGCACGTAGCCCTCACTTGCTTTTTTTCCAAGACAGCTCTGTCACGAGGCTGGAGTGTGGTGGAGCAATCTTGGCTCACTGCAACCTCTGCCCCCCAGGTTCAAATGATTTTCCTGCCTCAGCCTCCTGAGTAGCTGGGACTACAAGTGCATGCCACCACACCCAGCTATTTTTTTGTATTTTTAGTAGAGACAGGGTTTCACCATTTGCTCTTGACCTTGTGATCCACCCGCCTCAGCCTCCCAAAGTGTTGGGATCACAGGTGTGAGCCACCATGCCCGTCTAATTTTTGTATTTTTAGTAGAGATGGGGCTTCTCCATGTTGGCCAGGCTGGTCTCGAACTACTGGCCTCAAGTGATCTGCCCACCTCGGCCTCCCGAAGTGCTGGGAGTACAGGCCTGAGCTGCCATGCCTGGCCCACTGAGGGTTGTAATGTGCACCCATCACTACTGTGGCTTCTCCAATGGCAATTTCCTGTTCCCAACACTTCTTCCACATTAGAATTAATACAACAGACCCGGCCCTCCCCCCACAGACATGCTTAACCTAATTACTTACGGTGTCTAGACTAGTGGATATTAATTTATTCTGTGGGGTATCATGGCTCACTACAGACTTAACCTCTGGCTCAAGCAATCCTCCTGCCTCAGCCTCCTGAGTAACTGGGATTACAGGTGGGTGACACCACACACGGCTGATTTTTCTTATTTTTTGTAGAGGTGGGGTTTCACATGTTATCCAGCCTGGTCTCGAACTCCTGGCCTCAAGTGATCCTCCCACCCCGGCCTCCCAAAGTACTGGGCTTGCAGGTGTAACTTCATGCTTGAACTATCCCAGGTTGGCCACCATGTGCTCCTTTCCATCCCCCCATGTTATTTCAACAAGTCCCGCCATCTCTCAGCAATTCTTCACTTTCTGGCTCATCCTGTCCCCTCTCTGGCCTGGCCCTGGCTCCTTTGGTTAGAGAATGGCTCTGAGTGTGGTGGTGGCTGCATCTGGGCCCTCAACGCAGAGCTGGGAAACATTTGTGCACAGCTCCCCGACACAATCCCCTATACACACGGTTTCAGTTACCCATGGTCAGCCACAGTCCAAAAATACTAAGTGAAAAATTCCAGAAATAAACCATTTGGGAGTTTTTCGATTCTGTGCTGTTCTGAGCACCCGTCCTGCTGGGACATGAACCCTCCCTCTGTCCGGCATCTTGGGCCATCCACGCCAACCCTGCCCACCAGGCACTCAGCAGCCACCTCAGTGATGAGCCGACTGTTGTCGTGATGCAGTGCCTGCGTCCAAGAAGCCTTTATTCTACTTAATAAAGGCCCCAAAACCCACGACTGGTGATGCTGGCGATTCAGATACGCCAGAGAAATTGCCAAGTGCTTCCTCTAAGGGAAAAGGTGAAAACTCCTGACCTAAAAGAAAAACAATCATATGCCGAGGTTGCTAAATTCTTTGGGAAGAACACACCTCCTATCTGTGGCATTTTGAAGAGGGAAAAAGAAATTCCTGTCAGTTTTGCTGTCACACCTCAGACTTTATCACAGATACGTAGGAAAAAACACAGCCTAGACAGGATTGGTGCCCATCCGCGGCTTCAGGCATCCGCTGGGTATGGAGCACACCCTGGGCAGGTGAGGGCAATCACTCTATTTCTCCATCCAGTTACCTTTGCATGTTAGAAAACCAGGAGCTCAATACACCCAGCTCTCATTATCCACGATGCATTTCTAGTTTTTTCTTCTAAGAATACAGCTTCAGAACTGTCCACACAAAAAACAAATTTACTACCTAGAGTACAATCTCTTTCCTATTTGTCTCTTGCTTTGGTCCATAGTTTTCCATGTCATTCAGGCTGGCATCTTCTTCCCCACGCCCCTGATGGGTCAGAGTGCAGCACGAAGAGGCAGGCCCGGGCATCCTGTCATAGCCCTGAGGCCGGCCATGCTCATCAGCTGCAGCTCATCCTTCTGGGTTTCTCGTTTGCGGGGATTAACAGGTGTCTGTAGTTTCCTATGACCCTGCCTTTCCCTGCTTTACAGTAAGCTCACGCCAAAGAGCCGCACTAAATCAGCACGGGTTCCGTGGTGGATGCATCATAGCTCACGCGTGCTGTGAGGGCACTGGCGTTGCTACAAACAGTGCCACGGCAATCCTATACCTACACAAAATATTCTGATGATAAAAAACAACTTTTCGGCCGGGTGCAGTGGCTCACGCCTGTAATCCCAGCACTTTGGGAGGCCAAGGAGGGTGGATCATGAGGTCAGGAGTTCAAGACCAACCTGACCAAGATGGTGAAACCCTGTCTGTACTAAAAATACAAAAATTAGTCGGGTGTGATAGCAGGTGCCTGTAATCCTAGCTACTCAGCAGGCTGAGGCAGAGAATTGCTTGAACCCAGGAAATGGAGATTGAAGTGAGCTGAGATCGTGCCACTGTATTCTAGCCTGGGTAACACAGCAAGACTCAGTCTTAAAAAAAAAAAAAAAAACACCCAAGACTTTTCATAAACTAGCAGTGGTACATTAAAAAGTCTGCAGCACCCAGAGGCCTAAGAGAGCAGACATGAGACAGTGGCAGCTGCAGCCGGGAGCAGGTGGTGGAACCCATGGGTGCGGGGACACAGGGTTGGGCAGGCAGGTAGGGGTGGGCCCAGCTGCAGTAGGTACTCAGTTCTGGGGGCAGGTGAGGGGGACATGTTTAACCAAGAAAGGGCCACCACTGTGGGACAGAAACAGAGGGCCTTTGCTACAGAGAGCTGGAGATGGGCTGAGAAGCCTCAGCCACCCACAGGCAGGAGGGGCGAGGGCAGCCCATTTCCCGGAGCCTGAGGTCAGCCAGGTTGGTGGCCCCCACCTGCCAGAGCCTGAAGACAGCTTTTGCCAGGGTCGCCAGAGAGGACGTGCCCTGGATCCCCCACCCTGTCTCCTGCTGCCGTCCTCCACTGACCAAACAGGAGCCAGCCCCTTTCCGACAGCACCTGTGAAGAGGACGGGTCTGGCCGAGGCCCCAGACACACAGGCATCCGCGTTCCATCTGCAGGTGTGGGCCCCGGCTGCCCTGACGCACTGGGTGGACTTGGGCCGTGTTTCCCTGACTCACAGGCGACTCTGGTGCAGCCGTGCTGCGAACATGTACCAGGGCTCTTGGGTGGTGCTGGCTGGCAAAGAAGACAGCCAGTATGAGCCTGACTGCAAAGAGACTCACATTCTCTTTTTCTGTTAAAATACGGGAATTATTGAAGTTAAATACCTAGCTTTATGAATATGGTCTGATACAAATCAGAAAATGACCCTTTGATTATGAAGCTACTTGGTGTTCAGGCAAAAACAGAAAAAAATAAGTCAAATCCATCCAAAGCCAGAAGAGTCTCACTTCCTATTTTGTGTTCTACTGTTTTTGTTTTTTGTTTTTTTTTAAAAAAAAAAAAAAAAAAAAAGGAAATGAACTAGCCTTACAAATACACACAGGAAAACATTCTGCTAGGGAATGGTAATTTCCTGATGATATCTGTGTTTAGAAGGGACCGAAATTGATGTCCATTTACCTGTTTGAAGTCAGAAAGCATCAGAGGACTGCAACGTAAAACCACTCTGCACAAGAGCGCCCGGGTCCTCAAAGACTTGCCCCACGCTCCCCTCCCTGCCAGCCTTGCTGGGAAACTCCATCCCACTCAGGGGTTCAACGCAGAAACACCCTCCTCAGGGAAAACGTGACACCACTTCCCTACTCAGGAGATGCCACCACAGGGCAGAAGCCTCTATTTGGGCTTCACAAGGACACCACACACAGGCCTTCGCCAACCTAAGACGCGGGATGGTACCCTCCGTCCCGAGAGACCACTGAACACGGCCCAGGGGTCTTCTCATCAAAATTCATTTTTTTGCCTCTGATTTTCCACCAATCAAGTCTCCAAATCCCAGTTTCTCCAATGGTTCTTGTAGCATCAATTTTCTAAAAGAAAAAGAGAAAGCCGTCAGGGCGGGAGGCGCAGGGAGGAGAGGGGCTCTCGCAGGTCCTGCTTCTCACTGCACACCAGGGGTCTTGCCACCCCTATCTACATCCTGGGAAAATGGAACCCAGAGAGCAGCCCCTCAGCCTTGCTCCCAGTGGCTGCCACCCTCCGCACTGGGCAGAGTCAACAGGGCCATGAGGACATGACCACCCAGGCCATCCCAGGGCCTAACGCCCGTGGCCTCCAGGGATGCCCAAGGGGGCCACTGCGCCCGTGTCTCCAGCAAACACTTCCCCATGTCCTGGTAAAAGATGTATCTGGACAACAGCTTCACATTGACCTCGCAGATTTGTGTTTGTTGGGAGAATAATGACTCTAAAGATGGTCACACCCTAATCCCTGGAACCTGTGCCCATCACCTTCCATGGCACCCTGGCAGAGAAGACCTCAGGCTGCCATCTGCCCAGACAGAACTGAGACTGAGGTCAACAATTACCTAATTTTTATTTTCAAGACAGGGTCTCACTTTGTCTCCCAGGCTGGGACACAGGGGTGCAATGAGCAGTTCAAGTTCACTGCAGCCTTGAACTCCTGGGCTCAAGTGATCCTCCTGCCTCAGCCTCCTGAGTAGCTGAGACTGCAGGTGTATCCCGCCATGCCCAGCTAACTTTTTTTTTTTCCCCGAGACAATTTCACTCTATTGCCCAGGCTGGAGTGCAGTGGTGCAATCTCGGCTCACTGCAGCCTCTGCCTCCCAGGTGCAAGCGATTCTTGTGCCTCAGCCTCCTGAGTAGCTGGGACTACATGTATGCACCACCATACCTGGCTAATTCTTATATTTTTAGTAGAGATGGAGTCTCACCATACTGGTCAGGCTGGTCTCAAACTCCTGACTTCATTCGATTCGCCAGCCTCAGCCTCCCAAAGTGCTAGGATTACAGGCGTGGGCCACCATGCCCGGTCAGCTAATTTTTTTTTTTCAATTTAGACGGAGTCCTGATCTGTTGCTCAGGCTGGAATACAGTGGCATGATCTCAGCTTACTGCAACCTCCACCTCCTGGGTTCAAGCGATTCTCCTGCCTCAGCCTCCTGAGTAGCTGGGATTACAGGCACTTGTCACCACGCCTGGCTAATTTCTGTAGTTTTAGTAGAGACAGGGTCTCACCATGTTGGTTAGGCTGGTCTTGAACTCCTGACCTCAAGCGATCCACCCGCCTAGGCCTCCCAAAGTGTTGGGATTACAGGCGTGAGCCACTGTGCCCAGCCAGCTAATTTTTAAAGAATCTTTTTGTAGAAACAGGGTCTTGCCATGTTGCCCAGGCTGGTCTTGAAGTCCTGAGCTCAACTGATTCTCCTGCTTGGCCTCCCAGAGTGCTGGGACTGCAGACATGAGCCACCACATCCACCCAAATAATTCCCAGCTGTTTATCATGGTGTAGCCATTTTAGAGGCATGAAAGTCACAACTCAGCATGACTTTTTATGTGCCCCACATTCCAGGACAATAGTAACACATGTGAATTCACACATGGTGATGTGCCCCCGGATCCTGCTGCCTGCTTTACAGGGGTGACCTCTTCTATCCTCCCCACAACCCAGCCAGGAGACCCCACCACCATCCCACAAGGTCCCCACACACTCTGTGCTGCTGACAGGGGCTGAGGCTGCTCCACCAGGGCATCTTTGTGACCCCCCGGTGCCCACTCCCCAGGACGGGATGCAAACTTCTCAATCACGGCAGAGGCTTGAGATCTCCACACACCTACATTTTCATATCAGGCTAACAAGGGCCAAGTCCTCACGAGACAACTTTAAAAAACTCTACTGTGGTCCATTTTCTAAAACAGATGCACGTGGAGGTGAGAGTAAAGTAATGTCTGGGATTTCAGCACAGAAGGGAAAAAGGAAGAAAAGAAATGGCTGAAGACAGAGTGGGTGCCGGTTACCAGATGCAGACTTCCCTCAACCTCCATACATTTGATGATTTTCACGAACAAAGAACCAATCAAAATTCCACAGTCAAAATAACTGACTTATAGAAGAAGGATTTTTAAAAAGGAAAACAAAAAATCAATGAAAGGAGAAACAAACGCCCTGCACGTCTGCCTAGACATCACTTGTCCAGCCACGAACCTACCTGAGGCCGTGGCCTGGCTCCCTTCCTCCCCACTGTCCTTAGCAGGTCTCCTGGGGAAGCTGAGCATGAGGCAGGAGGCTTGCTCACACCCTCACATCAACAGAGCCCAATTCGTACCGTCTCTAATGCCATGAAGAACTTCTCAGTTCTAGTTTCCTAAAGATGCATTAATTTAAGGCTCATTTAAACGTGTGGCTCCAGCCAGTGTGCTACTTAAACAATTAGAGATGATGAGAGCCAGATTCAGTGTGGCCCCTGGACAAATGGAAGCCCTGGAAGAGCTCAGCCAACAGCCCTGAAGGCAGAACATGGCCTCACAGGAAGTCCACACTGCTGAGAAGGCCCGTCATCCTTCCTTCTAGCCCCAAATGTCCACACAGATAACCCTGAACACACCTGTGTGGCCTGGAAGGCACAACGGATTTTTGCCTTGAGGGAAATGTCTGCGTGTGTCATGGGAAAATGAGAAGACAGTTCAAAGTGGATGGGTTAATCGTCAAACTGTCTTCAGCAGAGACACAGCTGTCTGAGGACTGAAATGCCTAGTGAGCTAATCAGGCCTCAAAAAGCAAAAATGAAAGCTCCCACCGCCATCATATAATTATACGCTACGTGCTTTTTTGTGTAAGTGATTAGAATAGCTCTTATTTTAAGTAAAAGCTGTGGGGATCATAGCTACAAGCGCATTTGTTTTGTTTAAAAGTGAGCTTGGTGAGTTCTGGTTACGACAGGAAGAATCATTCATCTTTCATCATTTCTTAAATAGTCTATTGTCCTCCCTGTCACATTCCAATCAACTCTAAGTGGAGCAAAACAGCCCAGGGCATATTTTTAAGGTCTGAGAATGCGAAAGATATAAACTGTGTAAACTTCAGAAAGATATAAACTGTGTAAACTTCAGTCTTTTGACTCTGTCAGCATTTTTAGGATGCACGACTTTGAAACCTTAATGACGGGTCGGTAGCAACCAAATTTGGAAAGAAAATGCTCTCTAGAATGCCATCCTGTATAATGCTGTTGCTCAAGAAGAGGTTCCCATGATTGTGAAACAGCTTTTTGTACAATTTCATCTGATAAGCCTCCTTTCCAAAGGCAAACAATTCTACAGTCCTGAAAAACACAAGCTGAAATCTCAGGCCTGAAAAAGACACGCCGTCACGGCCTTGCAGGATTAAAAAAAAATGTTTTAGTTGGAGTACTGGGAGGTGGAAGTCAGAACTCTTAGCTGTACCTACCTCTCCATTCTGCATTCTAAATATTCTTTTGATTCATTTCTGCACAGAGCATTTTCAAAATAATTGTCATGAAGACACTTCATGAATTTCTCTTTAAAGCTTTTACATTCACCTAGAATGAGAAAGAAAACAGCATGTTCATTTTTTTTTTTTTTTTAAAGACTAAGTCTCGCTCTTGTCCACCAGACTACCTGCAGTGCAATGGCTTGATCTCGGCTCACTGCAGCCTTCGCCTCCTGGGGTCAAGCAATTCTCCTGCCTCAGCCTCCCGAGTAGTTGGGATTACAGGTGCCCAACACCATACCTGGCTAATTTTTGTATTTTTAGTAGAGATGGGGTTTCACCATGTTGTCCAGGCTGATCTCCTGACCTCAGGTGATCGACCCACCTTGGCCTCCCAAAGTGCTGGGATTACAGGTGTGAGCCACCACACCCGGCCAGCAGCATGTTCTTTTCAGAGTGAAACATGATGCAACCACACAACAGCCTTGAGAGCTGCGCTGCTTTTCTTTTCAAAACTTGTTTTCTCAGGCCGGCCTCAGTGGCTCACGCCTGTAATCCCAGCACTCTGGGAGGATCGCTTCACCCCAGGAGTTTGAGACCAGCCTGGACAACCATAGTGAGAACCCTATCTCTCCAAAAAAAAAAAAAAAAAAAAAAAAAAAAAAAATTAAAAGTTAGCCAGGTGTGACACACACCTGTGGTTCTAGCTACTCAGGAGGTTGAGGCAGGAGGATTGCTTGAGCAAACGAGTTCAAGGTGCAGTGAGCTACAATCACACAACTGCATTTCAGCCTGGGCAACAGATCAAGACCCTGTCTCTTACAAAAATAATCCAGGCCAGGCCTCACATCTGTAATCCTAGCACTTTGGGAAGCCGAGGTGAGCGGATCACCTGAGGTCAGGAGTTCAAGACCAGCCTCACCAATTTGGAGAAACCCCATTTCTACTAAAAGTACAAAAATTAGCCAGGTGTGGTGGCTGGTGCCTGTAATCTCAACTACTTGGGAGGCTGAGTCAGGAGAATCACTTGAACCCAGGAGGCGGAGGTTGCGGTGAGCTGAGATCACACCACTGCACTCCAGCCTGGGCAACAGAGTAAGATTCCAACTCAAAAATAAATAAATAAATAAATAAATAAATAATCAATCTAGCCTGGGCAACATGGGAAAACCTCATCTCTTAAAAAAAAAAAAATTGCCGGGTGTGGTGCTCTACACCTATAGTCCCAACTACTCCAGAGGCTGAGGCGGGAGACTCCCCTAAGCACAGAAAGGAAGGAGGTGGAGGCTGCAGTGAGCTATGACTGCACCACTGCACTCCAGCCTGAGCAACAGAGTGAGACCCTGCCCAACCCCCACCCCCCTCAAAAAAAAAAACAAGGTTTGACACGATATGATGGCTCATGCCTGTAATCCTGGCACTTTGGGAGGCCGAGGCAGGCAGATCACGAGGTCAGGATATCAAGACCATCCTGGCCAACATGGTGAAACCCTGTCTTTACTAAAATACAAAAAATTAGCTGGGCGTGGTGGTGGTGGCCTGTAGCCCCAGCTACTCAGAAGGCTGAGGCAGGAGAATTGCTTGAATCCAAGAGACGGAGGTTGCAGTGAGCCGAGATCACACCACTGCATGCACTTCAGCCTAGCAACAGAGTGAGACTCCATCTCAAAAACACCACCAGCAACAACAAAAACCAAACTTGTTTCCTTCAGAAACATACTGAAAACAACACTGGAAAAAACAAATCTATAACATGGTAAAATCAGCCCAGTAAAAGGTTAAGGTGCAATCTAGATGATAGACACAGAAGAGTTTCGCGTAAAAATTCTTTCATTTTTGCTGTGTGTTTCAAACGTCATAACAAACTGTTGGGAAAGAAATGGTAATCCACAGATCCTTTTTTGTTTTTTGAGACGTTGTCTGACTCTGTCGCCCAGGCTGGGGTACAGTGGAACGATCTCCGCTCACTGCAACCTACGCCTCCCGGTTCAAGTGATTCTCCTGCCTCAGCCTCCGGAGAAGCTGGGACTACAGGTAAGCCACACCATGCCTGACTAATTTTTGTTTTTGTTTTTAATGAATGAGAGGTTCTTATGTTGTCCGACTAATTTTTGCATTTTTTTTTAATGAATGAGAGGTTCTTATGTTGTTCAGGATGGCCTCGAACGCGTAGCCTCGCCTCCCCAAGCACCAGGACAACTGGCCTGAGCCACCGCGGCTCCCTAATTTCTGTATTTTTAGTAGAGACAGGGTTTCACCATGTAGGGCAGGCTGGTCTCGAACTCCTGACCTCAAGTGATCCGCCCACCTCAGCCTCCCAAAATGCTGAGATTACAGGCGAGAGCCACCGCGTCCGGCCCACAGATCCTTTTTCCAAGACTTCATGTCCACGGAGGCTCACTTAACGACTAACCCCAAACCGGAATCCAGCCAGAAGCACTGAGAAATCAGCAGCACTTTTGAGTTTTGCAGCAGACACCGGCAGGCACTGTCTAAGCTCCGGTTGCAGCTGCAGGCTTCGCGGCCGCCGAATACCCTGCTCTGCAAACCCAGGGCACCAACAGCCCGCCCGGGTGAGTCAAAGCGGAGCCGGGGACCCGGAAGCCCACGGCCGCAGCAATGACCCGGGGCTGGGGGGGTGGGGGTGGGAGACCCGCCGTGCCTCAGTTTCCCCGCCTGCACCGTGCTAGATGCCGGCACCCCATAGGGTTCCGCGCTGGGCCGCGCCCCAGACACCCACCCCAGAACCCTGCCCGCCGACTTTCCGCCGCTCACCGAAGTGATCCAGCGGGAAGCTGCCCTTCTCCGGGGGCCGCGGCTGGAAGCTCTTGGTCCCGAAGTTCATGGCGGTCGACATGTTGGCAACGCCGGAGCACTGCGAGCGCCTTGCGAGCGTACGCAGGGCGGGCGGCAGAGCACCGAGTATGTCGAGCAGGCCCCGCCCCCATCCCGCCTCCGCTGCCCAGGCCCGACCCCGCCCCCTTGGACTTCCTCCTGAGCCCCGGTGGGCGCTGCATGGGCTTTCCCGTCCAGCAGTCGGTGGCCGAAGCCCAGCTATCAGCTCTTGGGCGAGAAACTGAAGCCCAGAAAGGTTCAGCAAATTGCCTGAGGACACACAGCGATACCGGGAGTCTCTGCATCCCAGGTGTCTGCCAGGGCCTCGGTTTCCCCATCGCACAGAGCCCTCATCACAGGGACCACCCGAGGGGGAAGGCAGCACGGGAGGGCCAGGAGAGCGTGTGGACGCGCTGCCTGCTGCTGCTGGAGCCAAGCGCCACCGGCAAGCAGCTTCAACAGGAATGTGCTCAGTGCCGGGGCCGGAGTCCAAGCGGTGGGCAGAGTGGGGGCCCTGGGGACGGTCCCAGGCCTGCCTCCTAGCTTCTGGGGGCCACCAGCCTCTGATGTTCCTTGGCTTGCAGAAGCACCACCTGGTCTTAGCCCCTGCGTTCTCATGGTGTCCTCCACGTGTCCAAATTTCCTTTTTTTTTTTTAACTTGTTTGAGACAGGGTCTTGCTCTGTTGCCCAGGCTGGAGTACAGTGGCATGATCACAACTCGCTGCAGGCTCGACCTCCCGCCCAAGCCTCCTGAGTAGCTGGGACTATAGGCATACACCACCACACCAGGCTAATTTTTGTACTTTTTGTATAGATGGAGTCTCTCTACGTTGCCCAGGCTGGTCCTTAACTCCTGGGCTCAGGCAATTCTCCCACTTCAGCCTCCCAAATTGCCGGGATTACAGGCAATTACAGGCGTGAGCCACCATGCCCAACGTAAATTTTCTCTTTTTATAAGGAAAGCAGTCATGTTGGGTTAAGGCCCATCCCAATAACTTCATCTTAACTAATTACATCAGCAGCAACCCTATTTCTTTGTTTTTTTAAGACAGAGTCTCTCTCTTGTTGCCCAGGCTGGAGTGCAGTGGCTCGATCTCGGCTCACTGCAACCTCCGCCTACCAGGTTCAAGCTATTCTCCTGCCTCAGCGTCCCGAGTAGCTGGGATTACATGCGTGCACCACCACACCTGGCAAATTTTTGTATTTTTAGTAGACACAGGGTTTCACCATGTTGCCCAGGCTGGTCTCCAACTCCTGACCTCAAGTGATCTGTCCGCCTCAGCCTCCCAAAAGGCTGGGATTACAGGCGTGAGCCACGGCGTCCGGCACTAATTTCCAAAGCATTCTAAGGTCCTGGGGGCTAAGACTTTCCATATGAATAGGGGGGTTACTACTTATCCTATGACAGAATGAAAGTGTATTGTAAGTGGTGGAGCCCAGCATTTGCCTGTCGATGTTGTCATGGCAACAGCAATCATGGGAACGTGCTCAGTGGAGACCCCAGCTCCTGCCCGAAGAGTCTCCCATAGCCCTGAACCTGTACCCGCCTGCCCTGGCCCTGGAGGAAATGGATCACTGGCCCTTCCAGAGCACCATGGGCTGCCCAAGCTCCAGCCTCCACCCTCCACCCACTCATTCATCCTACCCATTTCACAATCGCTGCCATGTGCCAGGCCCTGGCAGTAAGCACAGTGGGTCCCCAGCAATGCTGAGTTCGCAGCCTGGCTCTCTCTGGACCCTGGTGTGGCCCAAAACCACTGTTACTTAGGAGCCAATTCCTGCCACTTCCCAGGGCTTGCTTGCAGACAAGGGCTTGGTCAAGGCAGCCAAACAGCCCCCACTGCAGGGCCTGCCCTTCTTCAAGCCTGGCCCAGGCGCCCCCTCCCCCTGAGGCTTCCAGCTCTCCCCCTCCGTTGCTGGGCCCTGATGAGCCTGCCTCTCTGCAAGGCCTCTGTTAGATTCTGTGCAGAGGTCGGACTGTGCTCCGTGTGCCCAGAGCTGAGCCGCAGGCCTGGCCCTCAATGTTTCTGGACCGCGTGGCCCCAAGAGAGGGCCTGGGGCTGCAGGAACCCAGTGTTAGGGCCTTGACCCGCCTAGGGCTCTGGGCCCACTTAAAACTACAAAAGGAAAATTGCACCTGGTTCCTGTCATATAAACAACTATTTTGCAGGGCTAGAACCAGGGGCCCACGTACTGGGTTACTCATTAATATGCTTCCAGGGCTGTGAACAATGGGAGCTTTTACTACCCAGCAAAGGGCGCTCACTCACTGGACTGGAGCAGCCGCTTGGCAGTGGAAGGACAGCCCCTCCCTTGGGGCTGCCCTAAGCGTCTCTGTCTGGGAGCCCCAAGGAACCTGTGGCCTCTGGAGGTGACAGCCGGCTTTTAATTGATTGTCACCTGCAAATGATTATTGCTTTATATGAGATCTTTAGCTGGGAGAGAAGAGGAAGGAATTTTTATGGGCAGTTCCTGGGTATAAAAAGTGGGGAAGGGGCCGGAGCGGTGGCTCACGCCTGTAATCCCAGCACTCTGGGAAGCCGAGGTGGGTGGATCACTTGAGCTCAGGAGTTTGAGATTAGCCTTGGCAACATGCCGAAACCTGTCAGTTCTCCATATGCAAGACTGGATCCTGAAAGTCTGAAGTTCTGCTTGCCTCAGCTAAAGTCTCCCGCCCTCTGCCTGCATTCGCCATTGTCCCTGGCGGAGCTTCTCCTGACGAGCCCCTCACCCAACCCTGCCATCTTAACGGTTCTTATGATAATGTAAATACCTCTCACCCAACCCCATCACTGTAACCGAACTTACTCTGCAACACCCCTGTCCCCCAAAAAACTACCCAAACCTATGAAACCAACTCCTATCCTACTGCCCTTTGCTAACGCCCTTTTCGGTCTTAGCCCACCTGCACCCAGGTGAATAAACAGCCATGTCGCTCACACAAAGCCTGTTTGGAAGGTCTCTTCATTCAAAGCTCTCATTTTTCAACAAAACCTTGTCTCTATAGAAAACACAAAAATTAGCCGGGTGTAGTGGTACACACCTGTAGTCTCAGCTACCTGGGAGGCTGAGGTGGGAGGATCATCTGAGCCCTGGTAGGTTGAGGATGCAGTGAGCTGAGATCGTGCCCTTGCACTGTAGCCGGAGCAAAAAAGTGAGACCCTGTCTACAAAAAAAAAAAAAAGAAAGAAAGAAAGAAAAGAAAAGGAAAAGCTCGGAGGAACGAAGCTTGCTTGAGCCCCAGCCATCAAGGCATCACTCGGCCTTTTCCACCCGGGATCCCCAGAGCCTCGAACAGTGCCTGGGATGCTGGAAGTGCTCTGTTATAGTTTGTGAATGAATGAGCACAGTTAAGCAGGTATTATTGTCCTCATCTGACTCATAGGGGTCCCATCCCTTGCTGAAGCATACGTGGCTGTGTTTGCGTTATCTGCCACTGCGTAACGAAGCACCGCAAACTGAGCAGCAGTCATTACCCATGAACGTGCACTTGGGCAGGTCTTGGTGGAGACGCTTCATGGGGCCTCGACTGGGTTCACTCCACTTCGGACTGGAGGATCCACTCATGGTGGTGCACGTGGTTGGCAGGTGGGCTCAGGGTCAGGTGGGACCCTGGCCATTGTTCCGTGGGTTCCCCTCCATATAGACCCCTCTACAATCTAATGGGCTTCCCCACAGCATGGTGGCTGGGTCCCTAGCACAGGTGCCCCGGGAAACCGGAGGAAGCTGCATCACTGGGTGTGATCCAGCCTCCACCGTGGTCACAAGCGCCCACCCAGATTCAAGGAGTCCACTAAAGAAAATTTACATGGCCAGGCACGGTGGCTCATGCCTGTAATCCCAGCACTTTGAAAGGCCAAGGTGGGTGGATCACTTGAGGTCAGGAGTTCAAGACCAGCCTGGCCAACATGGTGAAACCCTGTTTCTATTAAAAGTACAAAAAAATTAGCTGGGCATGGTGGCGCGCACCTGTAGTCCCAGCTATTTGGAAGGCTGAGGCAGGAGAATCGCTTGGACCCAGGAGGTAGAGGTTGGAGTGAGCCGAGATCACACCACTGCACTCCAGCCTGGGCTACAGAGCGAGACTCTGTCTCAAAAAAAACCAAAAAAACAAAATTACACTTTCGAAGAATTAAAGTTAGTTTTATTGGGATTCCTATTGAGCACTGTAACCCAGGAGAGTCTTCCAGAGAGTTTCTGTTCGAATTCTCCAAAGCAATGTTTTGGGCCACAGCTTATAAACAGGTGGCGGGGGCTCTGCAGGTGCTCACAGAATACCTTAGAGCCAAATCTGATCATCAGAGTTTTGGTGCAAGAGTCCATCTGGTCATAGATTACAGCCTTTGATCCTGTCAGGTGTTAGCTTATGTACAGGAGGAGGCAAGGGCTACGATCGTTGACCTTATCTTTTTAAAACACGCAGTGATTCAAGCAAGAGCCATGGGAACCTATGCCGCGCCTGCTCAGCCTGGTGGGGAGGGGGTGGGCATTCTTCCAGGGGGCTACGCCCAGCCATGGAGGCAGGGTGCACATTTTTTGCACAGTTGCAAGGATGCCTTTAAAAATAAATTCCTGGAGGCCGGGCGTGGTGGCTCACACCTGTAATCCTAGCACTTTGGGAGGCCAAGGTGGGTGGATCACGAAGTCAGGAGTTCGAGACCAGCCTGGCCAAGATGGTGGAACCCTGTCTCTACTAAAAATACAAAAAATAGCTGGGTGCGGTAGTGGGTGCCTGTAATCCGAGCTACTCAGGAGGCTAAGGCAGGAGAATCACTTGAACCCAGGAGGCAGAGGTTGCAGTGAGCCCAGATCACGCCACTGCACTGCAGCTTGGGTGACAGAGCAAGACTCCGCCTCAAAAATAAATAAATTCCTGGAAACTGGGTCACTGAGCCAGGGCCTGTTCCTTTTTGATGTCTGATGGACCTCCAGTGCGCTGCAAAAGTGTCCACTGAAACTCCACAGGCAGAATGATGAGCAAACATAGCTTCTGCTCTCTGTTACTTTGTTTCACAAAGGGTTAAGAACACAAGCCCTACCGTGGAGGGAGAAGCGCAGTGTCACATTATGCAAAGACAGTGTGGCTAGGAGAATCTGTGTGGCCATCTCCAGAAGCCGCCATCTGCCACAGCCGACAGGTGCGGGGCTGAGTTTGGAACCAGGTCTGCTTGACTCTGACTCCAGCCCCTCTCGGGGAGCCCACCTGCCCACCCACCCCACCAACTCTGCCTCTGATGTCAGGGCTGGCCAGGACCTGAGCCAGCCAATCAGAGCACTGCATTCCTCCTGGTCACTGGGATGGCTCAGGGTTGAGTAACTGACCGGCAGGGCCGGACCAATCAGGGCCGATCAGAACAGTCCCAGGCTCCACTACAGCAGCCGGGCTGCAGTCGGCACGTGTCTCTGCGGGGTGCTGGAGGACCACCGGACATCAGAAAGAAACAATCCCTTGGCTCAGCCACTTGGTTTCCAGGAATTTATTTTAAGGCATCCTTGCAAGTATGCACACAGGTGTTTTCAGCAAGATGTTCTGTGACAGCCTGACTGGAAACAATGTGAATATGCCTACCCAGCCATGCCCCCTAGAGCAAACCACAAACCACACAAGACAGGCCGCAGTTAGAGAAACACTGTCTATTCCTCAGGAAAGAGTTACCTCAAAAAGAGGGCCGAGCTCCGGGGCTCACACCTGTCATCCCAGCACTGTGGGAGGCCGACGCCAGAGGATCACTAGAGGTCAGGAACTCGAGACCAGCCTGGCCAACAAGGCGAAACCCCGTTTCTACTAAAAATACAAAAATTCCTGTCTCTACTAAAAATACAAAAAGTATCCGGGCGTGGTGGCAGGCACCTGTAATCCCAGCTACTTGGGAGGATGAGGCAGGAAATCACTTGAACTCGGGAGGTAGAGGTTGCAGTGAGCTGAGACTGCGCCACTGTACTCCAGCCTGGACGACAAGAGTGAGACTCTGTCACAAAAAAAAAAAAAGAAAAAGAAAAAAAGAGGCCGGCCGGGTGGTGGCTCACGCCAGTAACCCCAGTGCTTTGGGAAGCTGCAACAGGAGGATCACTTCAGCCCAGGAGGAGTTCAAGGCCAGCCTCTAGACTCTGTCTCTACAAGAAACTTAAAAATTTAGGCCAGGTGCAGTGGCTCACACCTGTAATCCCAACACTTTAGGAGGTCAAGGCAGGAGGATTGCTTGAACCCAGGAGTTTGAGACCAGCCTGAGCAACATAGTGAGACCCCATCTCTACAAAAATAAATAAATAAATAAATAAAATTAGCTGGGTTTGGTGGTGTGTGCCTGTAGTCCCAGCTATTTGGGAGGCTGAGGTGGGAGGACGGCTTGAGCCCAGGAGGTAGAGGCTGCGGTGAGCAGTGATGACAGCACGGCATTCCCCGAATTAATTAAGTAAGCTTTGCTAGTTGCCAGCCAGCAGACTTCCCGCCGCTCGCAGAGGTTTAGGACAGATGGACGGGGATCATCGACCCCACCACCTGCCATGCGGCAGCCCTTCCACTGTCCTGTCCCAGCTCAGACGGCTGCATCCCCTGCCTGGCAGCAGCCCTCAAACAGCCACCGGGAGCAGGCTGCCGCCGGGGTGAGAGCACCCTCAGGGAATGCAGCTGGCAGCCTTGTGAGGGCTGTGGGATTTGAGGCCCCGCATGGGCTGCTCTGAGGTCTTACTCCTGTCCCTTGCCCCGTGGGGAGCTGATCAGGGAGGAGCTGGGTGCACATGGATAGGGTTTGGGAGTGGCCTGCACACCCTGAGCTCCGCAGGGGCCCCGCTCAGAGCCTGCGAAAGGGAGGGGCTCCCCTCCGAGCTGGGGCCTGGGCCCCAAAACCCTGTGAATCCCAGTTCTGAGGGCCGGCCAGGGCTGAGGGGCCCGGACTGGTGGGTCCACCAGAACCAGGGACAGAACAGTCAACGTGCTGTGTCCTTCTCCCTGGACAGAGGACATGGATGCTGGACCCCAGAGGGCCCCCGGTCCTGCCCTCCCCTTCCTGGCCCCAGCAGGGCCTCAGCCCCACATTCCATGAAGGCCTGCAGCTTGAAGCCGCCCGCTGGGGGCTGCCCTGCGAACTGTTCGCTCCACATTCTCGAGGTGGTAGGGAGGGTGGGTGAGGTGCGGGCACGCCCTCCAGGGGAGGCCTATGAGGGGTGGTGGGGAGGGTGGGGTGTGGCACGCCCTCCCAGGGAGGCCTATAAGGGCTCGGGGCAGACGAGGCCCTGGAGGGGAGCAGGGCCTCACCAGCCACGTCCTCATGACCTCGCTGATCCTGCTGCTCCTGGGCCTCCTGGGGCTCTGGGGGCTGCTCCAAGCCTGGGCCCGAGACCCTTCCCCAGCCCCCCGGTGGCCCCCGGGGCCTCGCCCGCTGCCACTAATTGGGAACCTGCACTTGCTGCATCTGTCACAACAGGACCGGTCCCTGATGGAGGTAGGTCAGAGAACCCGGCAGCTCTCACCACCTGGGCAGACCTGTGTCCTAGCCCCACCTCTGGGGCAGTAGAGCCCCGTTTCCACTGTCCACGCCCACACGGGGCAGGGCCCAGCAGGGGGTGCAGAAGGCCTGAGTGCCCACCCTGCCTTTGGGAAGGGAAAGCCGCCCTATCCCACAGGGAAGCAGACACCCTAAGAAGCAGCCCTGGAGGTGCTGCCCAGGGTCTGGGCCCGGGAGCAGGAGTCTGGACGGCTCCCTGGAGGAGGCGGTGTCTGCTGAGAACCTGCGTGAGGCCAGGCTGAGGGACAGCAGAGGGAAGGAGGGCGGGACTCTGGAAATGGTCTGAGAAAGGACCTGGACTACACACAGAGACGGCCTGGGCAGGCGGGAGCCTCCCAAGTGTGGCCCTTTCCTTCCTGGGCTGGAGGTGGGACGGGCCTTGGCCCCTACGTTCAGGGCAGGCTGCCCTTCCCCACAGCCAGGAGCTGGCTGCCTCTGCCCTGCCCTGCCCCATAGAGGTGGCCAGCCCTGCTCCTTGCCCAACAGGCACCCTGCCACTACCCCTCAAAGCAGTCCCCTGTGCTTGGCCTCTGAGGCCCTCAATAGGTACCGGCCATTCCTCCCCCGCCCTGCCCGCTGAGGGGCTCCTGCCGGGTGACCTCCCCCAGACCCTCCATGACCTACTCTACTCCTGCCCAGCACAGGCCGGGCCTTCAGGGGCCCCAGGGGACCTGGTGGGTGGGGGCGGACCCTCACTGGAGCTGCCCATGATCCACCAGGTGGCCTGGGACTTGCCCAGTACTGGGGCCCCAGAGGCCACCACCCACCAGGCTGTGCTGGGGGCTGAGCAGGAGCCACAGGCCCAGGCGGAGCCCCCCCGCCCTCAGGTGTTCAACAGCAAACACCTCCCACTTCCCAGTCTCCGTTTCCTCATCTGTGAAATGGGAAGAGGATGGCCGGTGCCTCCTGGGACAGGGATGCTTAGGACAGAGGGAACAGGTGTGCACTCTGGCCTCCTGCATGCCCTTCTGGGCCTGGCACGGGGCACTCTGACCGGCACTGTCATCCTGTCCTCGCTCAGGCGGGCAGGGTCAGTGGGACAGGACTCACAGTCACGCCTGGGCCCTGTCTCTGGCTGCCCCCAACTGCAAGCTGGATGCTGCTGGCCGGGCTACAGCCAGGGAGGGGTCAGGGTCGCTGGGGGCCGAGTCGTCAGGCCCTCACTCTGTGCAGACTCTGGCCTTTCAGAACATGCCACCCCCGCAGACAGCTCCCCACCCTGCTGCCTGGACTCTGGGCTCAAAGGAGCCCTCCAGGAATTTTGGCTAAAAAGAGAAGGCCACAACAGCCATGCCACGCACCAGACGGCGAGAAGGCTCTGTGGGCTCCAGGCTAGACGCTGCCCTCCACCCTGCACAGCCCGCTTTATGGCATCTAAGCGCCTCTTCCACCTGCCCCATTTCCCCCCTCTGTCCCCACCCCTACCCAGCACAGGCCCAGCCCAAGGGGCCCCAAGGGGGGGCTTGTGGGTGAGGGCTGCCCGGGTGACCACTGCCATTCCTGCCAGCTCTCAGAACGCTACGGGCCGGTGTTCACCATGCACCTGGGGCGCCAGAAGATGGTGGTACTGACGGGGTTTGAGGCAGTCAAGGAGGCGCTGGCGGGCCCTGGGCAGGAGCTGGCCGACCGGCCACCCATCGCCATCTTCCAGCTCATCCAGCGAGGTGGAGGTAGGTGTGCAGCCAGCTGGTGCTGCAGGGGCCTGCTGGGTGTGGGGGCACTGGATCCCAGGAGGGGTGGGGGCTCCAGCAGTGGGAGAGGCTCCCTAGCGGGGCTGGGGAAGAGCAGGCAGGAGCTGGGCCTCTGAGCTGGTGGTGGGGAGGGCCAGGTGTCCACACAGCAGGTCAGGTGCTCAGGACCAGCAATCGGGGATCTTTTCATCCCAAGTCAGGAGGGGCCAGGGGCCAACCCAGGGGGACAGGAGTGGGGATGGGGGTGAGGCCCCAGCCAGTCCTGCTGCCTCCAGGTTGGCCTGCTCACCTCCTGCCCGGTCACCTGGTGGGGCTGGCTGGGGTGAAGACATGGGCACCGCGCCTGCCCACAGGCATCTTCTTCTCGTCCGGGGCACGCTGGAGGGCTGCCCGCCACTTCACCGTGCGTGCTCTGCACAGCCTGGGTGTGGGCCGGGAGCTGGTGGCTGACAAGATTCTGCAGGAGCTGAAATGCCTCTCAGAGCAGCTGGATGGCTATGAAGGTGAGTGGGGGGGCCGGGGACACCCCTGCCCAGAGCCTCGACACACCTGAGGCTTGTCTCCTCTCGAAGGCCGGCCCTTCCCGCTGGCCCTGCTGGGCTGGGCTCCCTCCAACATCACCTTCACGCTCCTCTTTGGCCGCCGGTTCGACTACCGGGACCCCGTGTTCGTGTCCCTCCTGGGTCTCATCGATGAGGTCATGGTCCTCTTGGGGTCCCCTGGCCTGCAGGTGAGGGGCTGCCTCCGGTTCTCAGGGTGGGGTGGAACCTGGGGTGCTGGGCGTGCAGGGGCAGGACGGGGGTCCCAGCACTGTCCCTCTCAAGGAATCAGACTCAAGGGCCTGAATCAGGACCCATCTGACATTAGCTGGATGTGTGGCCTCAGACCAGCCCCTGTGCTCTCCAGGAAATGGGGGATCCTGATCTCCCCACACGCCCTCATTAGTAACAGATGCGCCTGCTGAAGGGTGAGGGTGGAGGCAGGCATGGCTTACCCAGGATTGCCAGGGTCCATGTCCCCCTGGCTCTGATGGTCCAGGCACCTTCCAGCCGACGTCCTTTCCAGTGCCCCAGAACCACAAAAGTTGATTCTTCCAATGTTCAGAACTCGTGTGTCTCACTTTTCTTCAAAATGCAGTTTCTCTCTTTTTGGTCCTCACCATACTTGATGTGCATTTACTGAAGCCTGCATCTCAGGTGCGATATGCACATCACGGCTGGACCCAGAGGCCATGGGCTTCCCAGTGGCAGGGCCATGATGGGAGTGAGGGCAGCGGTGGGTTCGCAAGGCAGAGAGTGGGGAGCGCAGCTTCCACCCATCCTTGCCAGGGTGAGACCACCCTGCCTGCTGGTGGAGTCAGGCGGGCCCAGAACCCACCTGGAGGATGGAGGGTGCATGGCATGGAGCGATCCAGGGGGCAGCCCCAGGCAGCAGTGTTCCCTGGCCTTCCCTGCCTGCGCCAGCTCTTTGCCAAGAGGTGCCGCATGCAACTCGCTACTGGTGATCATGGATGCCCCAGGAAGGCAAGCAGCACGAGGCGTGGTGGGGCAGCCACAGGCAGTCACGGAGCACCGGCTGGCGCCAGGCTCACCTCTCAGACACAGCCGACTGCAAGGCAGCCCCGACTCTCTGAGTGCTGAGCTCTGCACTGTCTCCCATTCCATGACTCACAGGCGGTTCAAGGTTATTTTCATGGCGGCAGCTGCCTCCCTCCTCCCTCTCCAGGATGGACGGAGATCCTGCTGTGCAAACCCACCTGGCTGTCCCCTTCCAGGGCATGGATGGAGAATTTCCTGGGAGTCCCTGGTCTTCCCTTGAGGGCAAAGGGTCCCTGTTCTGCGGGTCTCCACCTCCAGCACCTCTGCCCAGAGTCCCTGGGCGTGAACACAGCTGCTGGGGACTATTACCCCCTGCCCTGGGGCTGCACCCTTATCTCCACTCCCCCTGCCTCCTGCCCAGCTCTTCAACGTCTACCCCTGGCTTGGGGCCCTGCTCCAGCTGCACCAGCCCGTCCTGCGCAAGATAGAGGAGGTCCAAGCCATTCTGAGGACGCTCCTAGAGGCACGGCGGCCCCACATGCGCCGGGGGGACCCTGTGCACAGCTATGTGGACGCCCTGATCCAGCAGGGACAGGTGCGCCAGGGCCGATTTCCTCCCCAAAGTCTTGTGGGAGTCCTGAGGGCCCACCCAGGGGAGCAGGGCTGGGGAGGGGTCCCTCCTGCTCTTGCACCAAGCTCCCCCACCTACTGGCCAGGGGCCCCTCAGAGCCGCAGTCTCCTCATCTTTGAAACATTCATGGTGCCTACCTCGGGGAAGGTTGAGCCCAGATCATAGCAGGCACCAGCTCCCAGTCCTTCTAGCCAGGCATGCCCTCTGCCCCTTTCTTGAGCCCGGGGCTGGGCTGGGTCTGTGGGGTGGGGGACAGACCCCAGATCCTCCCCCCGAGTCCTTCCCCACGCCTCTGCAGGGGGATGACCCCGAGGGCCTGTTTGCTGAGCCCAATGCGGTGGCCTGCCTCCTGGACATGGTCATGGCCGGGACGGAGACGACCTCAGCCACGCTGCAGTGGGCTGCACTTCTGATGGGCCGGCACCTGGATGTGCAGGGTGAGACCCTGGTGCCTGGCAGGACAGCTCCTTCTGCCCCTGGGGACCCCCCAGGGCTGAGGGATGGTGCTTCCACTGACCTGGCCCACCCCTTGCCCCAGGCCGGGTGCAGGAGGAGCTGGACCGTGTGCTGGGCCCTGGGCGGCCTCCCCGGTTGGAGGACCAGCAGGAGCTGCCCTACACCAGCGCCGTGCTCCACGAGGTCCAGCGCTTCATCACGCTCCTGCCGCATGTGCCTCGCTGCACCACTGCTGACACGCATCTG
The DNA here is from genome assembly GCA_963573385.1 of Cacajao melanocephalus. Taxonomy (NCBI): domain Eukaryota; kingdom Metazoa; phylum Chordata; class Mammalia; order Primates; family Pitheciidae; genus Cacajao; species Cacajao melanocephalus. The sequence goes on from CAUYLG010072897.1 coordinate 30,095, forward strand.
GGCAGCTTCCTGCTCCCCAAGGTGAGGCCAGGCCTCCCTCTCCCTTCTACCTCCTTTGGGGTAGGCCTTGGCAGGGGTCCAGGGGCACTAGGATGGCTGAGCCTCCAGTGGGTGCCTGATGACCCAGGGCTCCCTGACTGGAGGCAGGAAAGGGCGTCCAGCCAGGAGCAGGAGGGAGGCAGCCCTCACCCCACAGCCCGGGATTTGGGGCTCTGACCAGCAGACTTGGCACCTTCCTGCATGTCCTGGGGCGGGGGCCCCTCCGTGTACCCTGGTGGGGTCCCTGTCTGTGTCTTGGGGGGCCCCTCTGTGTGTGTGTCCTGGCAGGGCCGTTCTCCATGTGTCCTGGGGGTCCCCTCTGTGTGTCCTGGGGGGGTCCTCTCTATCCTCAGGGTCCCTGGCTGTGTGCCCTGGGGTCACTTGGCCTTCCTGGGTTCGGGTCCCTCACCTTTGAGGTGGGCTAACACCAGGTGTGGTGGGTGTGGCAGCCTGGAATGAAACTTCCCAATCCGGGTCCCATCCCATCTTCCCTGGGGCCCCTCTCTCCCTCTACTCCCGGCTGCCCCGACAGGGCACACCCGTGATTCCCCTGCTGACCTCGGTGCTCCTGGATGAAACACAGTGGCAGACCCCGGGCCAGTTTAACCCGGGCCACTTCCTGGATGCGGACGGGCACTTTGTGAAGCGAGAGGCCTTCCTGCCGTTCTCTGCAGGTCTGCAGCCCTCCAGCCCTCACAGCGGGGTGGCGTGGGACCTCCCGGGCTCCAGGGGTGGGACGTCGCCGACTCTGGCACCCACCTCCTGCTTTCAGGTTTTGAAGGCGGCCGTGGCTGCTCCTCCACTCCCCTGGGGAGGTCCCCACCCCTTCCCTCCAGGAGCAGGCCTGGTGCAGCCCACTCTGTGCCTTGACTTCCTCTGCAGGCCGCCGTGTCTGTGTTGGGGAGCGCCTGGCCAGGACCGAGCTCTTCCTGCTGTTTGCTGGCCTCCTGCAGAGGTACCGCCTGCTGCCCCCGCCCGGAGTCAGCCCGGTCTCCCTGGACACCACGCCTGCCCGGGCTTTCACCATGCGGCCAAGGGCCCAGGCCCTGTGTGCGGTGCCCAGGCCCTAAGGGTTCCCCCAGCCCCCAGGTCCTCCCACCCACTTCCCTCCCAGCCTGGGTCCTCTCGCTCACTCTCCTCTCAGCCCCCAGCTAAGACTGCTCTGGGTGGGCCCTGAGGACTCCCACCCCCACCCCCACAGGGTCAGCAGCTGCCTCTGGCTACACCCAGGCCTCCCCCTGCCCGACCCTGTGGAACCCCCACCCCTCTAGTGCTGCCGTGGCTCAGTCCCTGCCAACCCCCAGGAGTGCCTCCGGGGCCCTGCCTGCTCTCCCACCCCTCAAGTTGCGCCCCTACCTACCCAGCTCCCCCCAGGGCCCCTTGGCTCCTCCCCCAGCACCTGCAGCTGGGGCTGCAGGGAGACAGCAGGTGGCCTCGTCCAGCCAGAAATGGGCGCAGATGGGTGTCCTCAGCGTGTGAGCCCTGCACCCACCAGGTCCTGGGGCTCCTGCAAACTCCCCTCTGGTCCTGCTCCTGGGCGGCGGTGCCTGGAGGGAGTTGGCTTGCAGTGCTGGGATCTGAGCCAAGCCATCGGGGCCACCCTTGGTCCTCCGGAAGTGTGATGGGAGCAGGGAGGTGAAGGCCACATTCTCCTTCAGAGACGGGCACTGGGAGCTGCAGGCTCCCAGGTCTGCCTATTTCCTGGGGATCTGAGCAGACCCATCCCCCCTGGGCTCAGTTTTTCCTCCATGAAGTGAGTGATGGTGACCCTGGGACCAGCAGGCTTTGCCAGGAAGGCGTAGGGTGCTGAGGCGTCCCAGACTGAGCGCTGTCCATCAGGGGTCTGGCTGGGACCAGCAGCATCCCAGGAAGGATGGAGGTCACTGTGGAGGGAGGGCCGCAGGGGCAGCCCCTGACCCCAGGAGGGTCACTACGTGCTAAGCGCTCCCAGGCAGGGGCCACAGGAGGGATGGGGGAGACAGAGATGCTCCAGGCAGGTCCTTCAGCACCTGAGCTCGGGGGACCCACCTGGCACCTCCACACCCTGGTGCTGGGGAAGCCACAGAATCCCTTTAGTGGCAGCCAGGCCAGTCTCAGGATGGCCCCCACCCCGAAGGCAAGATCCACTCCTGCTCGGGGGCTTCACCAACCCCAGCCTCTGTGGGATCTCGTGTATCTGAAATTCAGACTGAACGAGGTCCTGTCTTGTGTCTGGAAACTCGGTGAACGGGCCTCTGTTCAGGCTGTGGGCCCCTGGACGCCCCAGCAGGCTGTGCCCAGGGGAGGGGTGTGGTCACTGTCTGGCTGGCAGGCGGCTCTGGGCCGGCCTTGGGATGCCTGGCCTGTGGGGAGCCCTGGGCCTGGCCACGCAGGCATCGAGGTTCCTGTTGCAAGGCTCGCCATCAGGACGGAGGGGCTTGCAGGTGGAGCGAGGAGCTTCCTGAAGGAGGGGATGCCTCAGCCCCATGAAGACGGGCAGCACTGGAGAGGCACAAATGAGAACGCCGAGCTGCACAGTGTCACGTGTGCTGGTGGTCACCCCGCTGGTCAGCAGTGTGATGGGACGCCTGGCATCTGAGACGACTCTGGCCTGGGTCCCAGCGCTGGGCATGCACGCAAGCTGCAGGTGGCTCCTCAGGGAGAAAAGACGATGAGCTGAGCGCATTCCCACCTGCACCATGTGGAGTGGTGCCCCGAGGCCAGGACGCGGTGGCTGGGACATGGACGGAGGCAGGCCTCATGCTCCTGGTTGGGGCCACAGGGTCCCTAAGTCATGGGAGGAACACGGGAAGGGGACGGAGGGAGTGGGGGCCCAGCTGCTTGTCTGCTCACAATTTTCTGGGGAAGACCAGGGACAGCATGCTGGTTTCACTCTTCTCCTCTCAGACATTTGAAATATGACGTTGAAAACTTGAAGGGCAGAGAAAATGGAGTCCCGGCGGCAGGGGGGTCCCTGTTCAGTGTGACTCCATCCTGATGAGCCCCTCCGGAGACTCAGGAGGTTGCAGATCCGTTCCAGGGTGGGGGCTGTGGAACGTCTGACCCAGCTGTTGCCAGGGCCTACTGGGTCGGCTGGAGGAGTCAGGCTCAGCCCTCCCCCGACCTCCGCAGGGGATGCTCATGCCCCCACCTTGCATTGGCCTGGGGTATTAATCCCCGAGGGTGGGGCCCAGGGGAGCCCAAGGCCCACATGGGAGGAAACACCGACTCCTCCCCGCCCCACTTCATGAGGCCCAACTGACGTGAGCGACACCACGTGCAGGGTGACGAGTGACGGCTGAGCTTCACTCAAAGCACTAAGGCAAGAAACGTAACCTCAACCCAACCCCGACCCGCTCGCCTGACTCACACACCCTCTTACCCCATCTTACCCAGGTAGAAACAACCCAGTGGGATCACAGGGCTCCTTCCATGGGGTACAGCCAGGGCCCCCCAAGTCCAAATGCCTCATCCTCGAGTGTAAAAAGGCCTAACTTAGTGAAAACAGAGTGAGCAGGTATCAGATCTCATTCAACTCCTGCCCATGGGCGTAGGCAGGGGTATGGGGTAGGTGGGAGGGAAGGGGTGGCCGAGTGAGGCCTGAACCCTGGAGGCACCACCTTCTCGACCGGCCGGACCTGGGTGCTCCCGTTTCTCACAGCTGCATACAGGCTGCCGACTGGGGGCACAGGCACGTCCTGGGGACTTGCTGGAGAACGCTGGGGCAGGCCACTGTCTATGCCTCATTTCCAAGTGTTTCTTTTTGGTTGGTATTTTTAAAAACTGTAATAAAATACACGTAGAGAAAATTCACCATTGGCCATGTTTAAGTGCATAGTTCGGGGCACAGGGACATTCGCCACGCTGTGCTGTCACCAGGTCACCTCCAGAGCCTCCTCCCCGCTGGGTCTGTGGATGTGAGGGCTCTGGGAGTGGTGGGTTTGTCCTCCTTTATCCACGCACCTGCCCCGCGGGTCCTTTTCGAGGGTCCCCGAGAACTCAGGTGGTGGGCAGCCAGTGAGCCCAGCTTCCTCCTGTGTGGATTTTGGGAGACGCCTCTGTGGACATCCACCCCATGGTGCCCACGTGTCGTGGGAGGGGCGGACAGCATGGACCCCAAACTCACGACGTGGCTGAGCCGCTCCCTTGATGCCTGCCCTCAGCAGCAGGGGAAACGCTGACCCCAGCCTCTGCAACTCCCGCCTCTGGGTCTCCAGGGGAAGACTCTCCTGGGATGGGCGGCCTGCTCTCGGCCCCACATCTGCTTCTGGGTCCGAAGCTGGCCTTCAGCCATGTGGCATGTGCCTCCAATTACCCTCCTAAGTCACGGCAAAACAAAACCACGCAGTCCCTGAGCCACCTGCAAACCTCCCACAGCGAGCTTGGAGGGTGACGCTGCCTCAGGGTGCTGGGGTGGCTGAGCGTGGGAGGAGACCAAGCTTTACCCATGGAGATATCATTAAATACAACGCAAGTGACCCAGGGGAGCTGCCACACCACCGCCCACCCACACCTGCAGGGCACACACATGCAGGGGCTGGGGCTGTGTCCAGGGTGGCAGGGTCTTGGTTCAGCCGTGGCCAGATGTCCTGAAGCTCCTCCCATGGAGTGGGCAGCCCCTATCAGGAAACTTCTGCCCAGGAACCCAGAGGCTGGAAGCCCGCCTCACCCTGGGACCTGGGCCCCCTCAGTGATTGCCCGGGCTCCCTCGGAGCAGGGGTCTTCTCCCACCTTGGATGGTAGGAGGGCTGGGTGGGCTCGCCGGGCTTCGGAGGTCAGCGGGACTTGGACAGCTCAGCCCAGCGCCCAGCACTCTCTGGGCGGCTCTCACGAATGCCCCGAGGCAGGCCCATCACTGGCCAAATTCCCACCCCTCCTGCCTGGATCCAGTCCCTTGTGAAATCTAAGCAAAGTCCTAGGGTGTCTGAAGTCAGTGTATCGGTAGTTTCTGCTGGGTAACAAGTGGGTGGGTGGCCCGTGGCTGTGGACTGCTGGGCCATGGGGGTGATGAGGTGAGGCTTGGAGGAATCTGAAGGGTCCTAACTTTGATGACTCTTTGAGGTTTGAGGCTGCGCTGGACTTTCTCATCTGTGAAACCCATGCAGCCAGCAGCGGTGCGAGCAGTTCCGAGGTCCCAGTGGGTGGGGGTGGCCTGACCCAGGCAGGGCAGGGGGAGCGGCTGGAGGGCGTAGTGGAGAGAGTGCTTGTTCCCTGAGAGCCACTGGAGGGCGCCTGGCGTACGCACCCGGTCAGGGCGTGACTGTGACCGGAGCAGGAGGATGGACGGCAGGGGGCACCACTTGGTCTGTGGGGTGACAGGCAGGGACAGGCAGGGAGAGAAAGAGCCCAGCAGTGGGGGGGCCAGTTTTCCGGCGGGGGAGCAGGGAGCAGACAGCGCTGAACCCGGCTGGAAGGTTAGCTTGAGGCTCTGGGATGTGAATGCTTGGTACTGAGTCATCCAGAAACAGATGCTGCCAGGCCCAGTGGCTCACGCTGGTATCCCAGCACCGTGGGAGGTCAAGGTGGGAGGATCGCTTCAGCCCAGGAGTTTGGGACCTGCCTGGGCAAGATGGCGAGGCCATTTCTACAAAAAATACAAAAAATTAGCCAAGTGGAGTGGTAGCAACTGTGGTCCCAGCTACTCAGGAGGCGGAGGCAGCTTAAGCCTGGGAGATGTAGGCTGCAGCGAGCTGAGCTCATGCCACTGCACTCCAGCCTCGGCGACGAAGCAGAACCTGTCTTCGAAAAGATGCCACTGTCTTGGGGGCTTGGAGGGAGGAAAGTGCTCTGAGGGGTGGTTCAGCACCTGAACCTGTCTTTCTTGGTGGAGGTCAGCAGACAGCACCCAGTGTGAGCTGTTTCTCAGACATCAATCCTCCAAGAAACTGCCCAGAGGCTGCTTCCTCTGAGGGCTGGGCGTGCTTTGCCAGGGCCCGGTTTGCGGAAGTCTCACAGTGCTGTGAGGGGTCTCCAACCTGCTCTGACGAGTGTCCACACCCCTAATGTCGGGGAGGCCCCTTTGCCCGGGAAAGCCCCTGTCTCCATAGATCTCTGCTCACCCCCACAGGCAATGTGATTCTGACTTCCAGACAGTGCTCTTTTTGATTAAAAAAAATTTTTTTTAACCACTGCTCACTCACTGCAGCCTCGACCTCCCAGTCTCAAGTCATCTCCCACCTTGGCCTCCTGAGTAGCTGTCTAAAGGCACATGCCACAATGCCTGGATAATTTTTTATTTTTTGTAGGGGGGGTGGTTTTGTCATGTTGCCCAGGCTGGTCTCGAACTCCTGAGATCAAGCCATCCTCCCACCTCTGCCTCCCAAAATGCTGGGATTACAGGCGTGAGCCACAGCGCCTGGCAGGAGGTATCAGTGTGTAGTTTGGGGGTTCCGGCACCTGCACACACCTGTGTACCTACTGCAGGGGACATTCCTCCCTGAGCTCAGCCTGGACGTGCTTTCTGTCACAGCTGATCGCTTATGGCCTTGGACGCATGCAAAGGGAACAGCATGCATGCCCGCACTGGGGTCTGGCCCCTCACCTGGCATGAGTCCCGCTCCACCCAGCTTGCTGCGGGTCAACAGCTGTCCTCTCCATCGTGAGGAGTGCTTGCCCAGGGACGGACGTGTGTCGTCTCCAGGAGGTGGGGCTTCCTTAGCTGGAGGCTTCCTGGCTTGGGAGTCCCACACAAGTGCCAGCCGAGACAGGGACTCATAGCCCCAGCACAGGTGGCCTCACGTGGTTGGGCCCCAGGGTTGCACGGGTGGGTGCCCTCGCTGACCTGCACGGGGTAGGGGGACCTCAAGGCCCTGCGTGGTTCTCTGAGCTGCGTCCCAGGTGACATCTCTATGCCATCCTTCAGCACCTTTCTCCAGGGAGCCCTGAGGAGCTTGGCACTTCACGATCCACAGAGGTGGGAACCCTTGATAGGAGAGCACTCCCCAGCTGGTGTCAGGTGAGCATGTGTGTTGAAGAAAGGGAGGCCCAGGTCTTCAAGATCTTTTCTCATTAACTGTTGGTAAAGACTCAGCAGTACCCACATTTCCCTTTTTGACTTGGCTGCTGGGAAGCTCAGAGCCACGGTTCAGGATCCACTGACCCTGCCTTTTGGAGGCTGCTGCTCCTTCTCTGCACTTTGTGGGTCTCCCTCTGCTGTGTTGGTGTTTGTTTAAGATGCCTCCCAGTGTTGGGGCCAAGGAGCACGCTGACTGCTGGGGTCACCATGGAGCCTTCTGAGGTGTTCTCTGCAAGGCTGTGCTGCCAGGACCCAACCGCAGGCGCTGACCCACAGATCTGAAGGTTTGTGCTGTGCAGCGTGCCTTCCTGTTTGTGAGTTCACCTGACCGGCACCAGGACACCTGGGCTCCTCACCTGCCGCTGGCGCACACACCAGGGCCTGTGCCGTGGGAGGTCAGAATCTTGGCCACGACAGTGGGTGGGACGGGCAGGATGCTAGCCAAGGAAGAGCAGATGGCCTCACCGCCTTCCCACAGCTCGGTGGGTGCAGACGAGACCTGGGGGACACGGTCCTTAGGGTCTCCTCCAGCCTGGATATCCACACACAGATGGCCCAAGTGGTCAGCCCGACCTTGCCAGGGTCCCCCAGATGTGGGGACCCAGCTCCTCGGCTTGGGCCACATCTTAGCCTGGTCCTGGGCGTCTTAAGGGAGCTAAGGCGGAGGTCACAGTAGATGTCTAAGGGTCGCTGTGGGGCCACAGTCACCGCTCTGAGGTACAGACCCTGAGGGCCAAGGCTGAGGCCTAGCCAGCCCAGCAGTGGCCGTGGAAAGCCTCAGACCCTCCCCAGAATGATGGCCTGGAGCCCGTGCCTCCCTGCTCTCTGGGTGCTGAGGCCAAGCTCCTGCCTCTCGGCCTGCATGCAGCTCTGCGGGAGCCAAGGCAGGTGGCCTCAGTCTCAGCAGCTCTGTCAGGGGTCAGGGCACCCAAGGGGGCACCCAGAGCCTGGGCCAGTATCCCAAGGCTGCTTTTCTGCTCCACCATCAGTCAAGGGAGCGCTGAGATGGCAGCAAAAACACCCCACCTGGGCCAGGCAGGAGGCGCCCTGGGGTAGCAGCACCTGGGTGTCTGCTCTGTGGAGGCTCGGGCCGGAGCTGCTGTCCTCAGCCCTCCCTGGGGCCCATCCTGGAACACAGCAGACTCAGCCTCCCGGTGGGGCACGGACCTCCTTGCCATGGCCACCTGGTCCTCCTCAGCAGCTGCCCAGTGCTCTGTGGTTACCACGGCCCTCCGGATGCCCCGCTGCACCTCACATCACTTGTGGGTGGGAACCACGTGCTGCTGGGAACAGGAAGTGTGTCTCCGGGTTCTGTGCAGCATAAGTGAGTTTCCTGGCAGTGTCAGTCACTGCTAGCGCTGGGAAAAAGCCAGCCTGACGCAAGCGGTCAGCCAACACCCACTGCCAGGAATGCCACGCACTGAGTGCCCCGAATGCCATCCTGGTATGGGGGACACGAATTCCACAGTCCAAAGGCGGGGGACGAGCCGCACAAAGCAGGAGCCACAGCCCCTTGCGGGTTGGGTTTTATTTCAAATGCAGCCACAGAGACCATTTCTGCAGAGGTACACAATCAGACTCCACAAGCCCCCAGCGGGGGCTCCCCCTCCCCGTGACCAGCAGCGAGGCTTTGTGGGGTCGAAGGAGAATGGGCAGGCCACAGCTAGGCCCCTCGATGAACACAGGTGGGGGACCAGGACTCAGCCCATGCAGGGGGATGGGGGAGCAGGCAGAAGGTGCACGTTTGCAGCCAGCGGAAGGAGCCCACATGGGCCGATCTCTAAAACATCCCTGGTAGAAAAGTAGACATTTCCCTCCAAAGCAGGTTCCCGGGGCTTGAGGGCCTCTCCAAGGCCAGGTGTCTCTGGGTGATTCCAGAGCGTCCATGCTCTGTGCCAAAGGCACTGAACCCATCCTCACTGTCATAACTGTCTCTGGCCAAGAAGGGTATGGAGGAAGGGGGTCCTTGCGAGACTGTGGTGCTGGGGAGGGACTCAGCCTAGAACCTGGACGCTCTTGTCCGGCCACTGCCCTGGATCTTGGCCCCCATCACTGGAGGAAGTGGGCAGCTGCACTCTGTGTGGCCCGAGGCTGCCCTGCGCTGAGCTGCGGCCCCGCCCGGTGCTGAACCCACTAGGACAGCAGCTGCAGCACCTGGCGGATGCGCTGGGCCCTCCCTGGCAGGAGGGGGTCAGGGCCACCTGCACCCTCCTCATCCAGCTCCCGCATCAGGGCTTCTGCCTTCTGCACCGTCAGCTCGCGGGCCTGGCCCTGCAGTCCCTCCAGGTAGGCCAGCAGGGTGGAGAAGTGCGCGTCGGGAACCTGGACGGGGAAGAGATGGAGTTGGTCAGAGGTGGGGCGGGGCTGCTGGGCAGGGGGAGACAAGAAGCCGCAGCTTAGGCCAAGGACGCTGGGCGCCTCAGGCTTCCTCTGGTCCCCAGGGGGCCCTCCAGCCCCACGAGTCCTCACACTGCAGCATGAGGGTGTAGGCAGTCGGCCGCAGACCTTGCCCTGCCCTAGACGCTGGAAGAAGAAACATCTGTTAGAGGCAGACAAAACACGAAGTGAACCTGACTAAAACAGAGGCCACGTGGGGAGAACATTTCAAAAACATCGCAAAAATTCTCAGAAAAATGAGAAAGGACAACACACATCAAACAAGGGGAGGCCGAGATAAAAAGTGCACTCGGAACAAAAAGGCCTCGCCCGCTCCAGCACTTGGAGTGCTCGCCTTTCTGCTCTGGGTGGCAGCGGCTGGGTGGCATCTGGTGGCAGCTTGACCGCTGTCTGCTGGTGGCGGGGGCACCTCTGCATAGGCTTGCTGACCACCTGCAAATCTGCAGACAGGTGCCCTTAGGTCCCTGCAGCAGGGGCACTCAGAACGGGGCTCTTCTTGTTACTGAGTTAGCAGAGTTCTAATTCCATGTGGGACTTGCAAATGTCTCCATTCTGTAGCAACCATTTCACTGTCTGGCTGGTTCTGTACATGGTACAAAGTCTTCGATCTTTTTTTTTTGGGCCGGTCTTGCTTTGTTGCCCAGGCTGGACTGCAGTGACGTGATCTCCACCTCCCAGGTTCAAGCAATTCTCCTGCCTTAGTCTCTCAAGTAGCTGGGATTATAGGTGCGCACTACCACACCCGGCTAATTTTTCTATTTTTAGTAGAGATGGGGTTTTGCCATGTTGGGCAGGCTGGTCTCAAACTCCTGACCTCAACTGATTCGCCCATCTCAGACTCCCAAAGTGCTGGGATTACAGGTGTGAGCCACCGTGCCTGGCCACAAAGCCTTAGATCCTGATGAAGGTGCTTTCTCGACTTTTTCCTTTGTCACTTGTGCTTCTGGAGTTGTATTTAAGAAACCGTTGCCTCACCAAGGTCATGAAACGTACTCTTAGGTTTTCATCTGAGAGTTTTAGTTTTAGCTATTGCATTTAAGCCTTTGATCCATTTTAAGTTTTGTATATGGTATGAAGCAGAGGTCACGTGCATTAAATATTAGCATATTTGTAAACATGTATGGTTATAATACAAGTGTAATAAAAATGTGTAAGTAAAATGCACATTTGTGTTTGTAAATATGTACAACTATGATAGCATAAGATACTTTGTGTGTGTGTATGTGTATACACACATATAAATGGCTTTGCCTAGCCAAGGGTTATTTTTCTGTATAAAAATTTTGTGTAAAGTTTGCTTTTGATAATAGTAATATATAAATAAAACCACCTCAACTTCTATTAAAAAAACCAAAATGTCGGCCGGGCATGGTGGCTCACGCCTGTAATCCCAGCACTTTGGGAGGCCGAGGTGGGTGGATCACTTGAGGTCAGGAGTTCGAGACCAGCCTGGCCAACATGGTGAAACCCCATCTTTAAAAAAAAAAACTAAAATGTGGAAACCCAGTTGTCCCAGGCTCTGCTGGGAAGGGGTTTCCTGCACATGGAATGGGCTTGGGCTGCATGCTGGCATTAGCTGCCCAGGCATGAGGGCTTCTGGGCTCCCCAGGCTGTTCCAGTCACTTCTGCTTCCAGCCTTGTGGCCGCCCCGGTGGCGTGATTACTGGAGCTTTGCAATAGGGCTCACAACCGGGACGTGTATGCCCTCTGACTTTGAGAAGAGAGGAGGGCTTGAGCCCAGGAGATTGAAGCTGCAGTGAACTGTGGTTGTGCCACTGCACTCCAGCCTGGGTGGGACCCTGCTGAAAAAAAAAACCACAAAAAACCAACAATGACAATATAATGAAAGCAAGCGGCCACAGGCTATGCCTGGAATGTTCCAGGGCTATGAGTGGGGCTGGTGGGCTGCCCCCACTTTGAGAGTCTGCAAACACAGGCACAGGCAGGAGAAAACTGTCCCCTGCCCCCAGAGTGCACACACACAGCACGAAAAGCCTGGCAACTAGTAACATGGATGCCAGGAGAGCCGGTGAGGCAGGAGGTGCTGCCTACAGGATACAGCTCAGCAGAACTGAGGGGCTCCTCCAGTCTTGCAGGATATGGGCAACCCCAGCCCACCTCCCAGCAGCCAGGTTTAGTTCAGAATTCTGTCTTGGTTCATCCTGTGAAACCCCATCTCACATCCTGCCCCTGCAAAGGAGAGCTGCCCACACATACATGTGTAGACACACCTCACATGCACACAGGCAGGTGGGTACATGGGCAGGCGGGCACCCGCGCACACCAGCAGGTGGCCCCCCTAAGTCACCCTGCGTTGGTTTCTGCCCTGAAGGCCGGCGGTGGTGCTCCTGGAGCAGGCAACGCTGCTCATCTCTTAGAACAAGGGCACTGGGAGACCCACTCTGCAGTGGGCCCTGAGGGTGGCCCTTTCAGACTACGGCTTCTGCTGTCAGGGCCCCAGTTTGCACAGGCCTCGATCCCCGGGAGACGTGCCCTCTCCGCTGGACACAGACCTTGTCACTGTCATACATGTGGAGCAGGAGCCATGTCTGCCTCGTCTTCTGAAACCTCCAGTTCTCACACTTTTGGGCCCATCTGGGGAAAGGAAGACAAACATCTCAGGTGCTGGGCAAAAGGCTCCTGGGCACCTGTGTGCCCTGACAGATCTGGGTCGTCTCATCTCAGGAGCACCTGTGTCCCTGACAGATCTGAGCTGCCTCATCTCAGGAGAGGGAGCCCCACCAGATGCTGAACACCAAGGCCAAGTGTGGAGGGAGTTTTTGGAGCCCCTCCCCTGCCAGAGGTAAGGAGCTGCAACCCACCAAGCAAAACCTGCTGCCGCCTGTCCAGGAAACACATTGACGCCACTCTTAGTCCGACCACCCCGGGGCTCACGGCTGCCCCCAAGTGTCCTGTGGGCTCCCCCACCCCACGGGCCACACTGATTTTACAGGGGAGGAAGGATGAAGTCAGTTTCTCTGGGAGGAAAGGGAGCGACTTGATTGATTATGTATTTTCTACAGGGAACAGGTAGACTGTAATAAACAATACCCGTTTCACAGCCAGGTTCCTGCATGTCCCAGGCCCTCACAACAAGGGGGCAGTGGGCCTGGGGATGACCAGCTCCCGGGTGCCAAAGGGGCTGCTCCCTGGGGCCACAACCACCCACCCCTGCACACCTCGCTCCTGCGCTGGGCCTGTGGACATCAGGCAGTTGGGGACCGAGCGAGGCTGGCATGGTGGATGGGATGGCACCAGGCAGGTTTTACTCCAGAGACCTCCTCCCAGACACGTGTTTCCAGGGCCAGGCACAGTGGCCACGCATAGATGCCTCCATCAACATGCAGGCCCAGGTCCCAAGATGCAGGCTCAGCAGTGGGGAGGGCCTGCACGTGTTGTGAGGCCACCCAGCCCACCTGTCCTTACCGTCCTGTGGGTGAGTAGAGTCCTGTGGGTGAGGGGAGTCCTGTGGGTGAGGGGAGTCCTGTGGGTGAGTGGAGTCCTGTGGGTGGCGAGTCCTGTGGGTGGGGAGTCCTGTGGGTAAGGGGAGTCCTGTGGGTGAGGGGAGTCCTGTGGGTGAGGGGAGTCCTGTCGGTGAGGGGAGTCCTGTGGGTGAGGGGAGTCCTATGGGAGGATAGTCCTGTGGGTGAGGGGAGTCCAGTGGGTGAGGGGGAGTCCTGTGGGTGAGGGGAGTCCTATGGGAGGATAGTCCTGTGGGTGAGTGGAGTCCTGTGGGTGG
>CAUYLG010072898.1:0-20228 GCA_963573385.1 Cacajao melanocephalus
GAAAGAGAAGAGGAAGAAAGGCAGGAAGGAAGGGAGGGAGGAAGGAAGGAAGGAAAGAAGGAGGAAGGGAGGGAGGGAGAAGGGGAAGGAGGGAGGGAAAGGGGGAGGGAGGGAGGGAAAGGGGGAGGGAGGGAGGGAGGAAGGGAGGGAGGGAGGGACGGCAGGAGGAAAAAAGGAAGGGAGGGAGGGAAAGGAAGGAAGAAACTGTTGCTAAACCCTGTTTCATTTTAGCAATATGTAATATTTATTCACAGATCCATGAGCTAGTGGGGAAAAAATGCTCTGCCTGTATTACTAAGAGATTATTTTCCAATAACACTTTACTTTTTCTGTGTAATATTTATTATAGTTTGCAATATGTTTGTGTCATTTATATGTAAGTGTGTACTACTAATTGTAATGATCACTTAATCCAGAAAATATTTTTAAAACTTAGAATATTATAGTCACATAGAATGAAAAATTAAGTTTCGATTTCAATTTATTTTCCCCTTTGTTGCAGATGGTAACCAATAAAATATTTTCAAGCATAAAAATATTACATTAGGGTAATATTTTGAGGAGGAAATAGAATGGACACAGAAGTTTACGTAGGAAAAGAAATGATGCAAAATATCTATAAAAGTTTGTTCTTGTGAAATATATGATGATGGATAGAAAATTGCTGTAGTATTTAAAAGATAAGAAAAGTGATGTTTGTTTGGTCATAAAAAGTATAACTGACACATAATATCTGAAATTACGTACTGTATAATCATTTAAATTTAAGATAAAAATGTTAAATGTGAACTTGAAAATGTGCATGAAGTACATGGGTTTTCAGTGTTCTTTAGGTGGTGTATAAGTGAAAAGTAAAGACTATTAGTGCTCAAAAGAGTACCAACTCCATCCATTCCCAAAAAATTTCCCTTCTCTCTCCACTGTGTTTCTACCAATTCCTCTGGATGTTTAAAATATATATATGTGAGAGAAAGCAAAGGCTTTGTTGACACATGGAGGAATATTTTTGAAACACTAAATATGAAATAAGGATCTCCATTTCCCAGAGGTGTGCCCACATTTGCTAGGGGCCCCACAGGTTATATGGAAGCCCTAATTAAATGCAAAACGTCTGTGGGTGATACTGATTATTTGTCAACATGAGGAGAAACTAAGGAAGTGCCAGTAACTTTCCCCAAGGCATCTTCCTAGCAATAGATATTCAAAACATTCACTGGCTCCGGAATGGAGGAAGCAGGTTAAATATTTTGCTTCTAAGGCCCATGGTTTCAGACCCCCAACTTTCCGAATTTAGAAGCTGTTACAGGATATGCTTTGTTGTGTGCTAATCATTTCTCACCAGATACTGGAAGAGCCCTCGCATGGCCCTAATGTATTCTGAACTCAAGAAATTCTATAGAAAGCTCGAGATGAATAATTAGGGAAGGAAACCCAAAATTTTCAATTATTAAAACTTAAAGAACTATTTGAAGATTGATTTAATGCTGGTTATACCATTTCCTAAGGAACATTTTTATCAATATAATCTTACAAAATCCCTCTTGATTATAATCTGTCGGTTTGATTGAACAATGCTTCCTTCAACAGGATTGCATAGCATTTTAGAACAATTTTCAGTCATCTGAAACAGGAACACTCAAAATTAGTTGTTCAGATACAGAGGCAATCTAAAGGAGGAAATAATAAAACAAGACAATAACATCAAACTCCCTTTTGGTAAACAGAACATTTTTAGTTAGATGGCTGCATCTTAAAGAGGTGGTCAGCTGGCTCCAGTGTATTTAGCAAGTATTGGTATTTATTATACAAAGTTAATCCAATGCTTTAATACTACTCACCTTTTAATTTGGAATTACTGTCACTGCTGTGTGCATGACCAAAACAGTAATTAAGAGTCAGCAGGACTCATGAACAATTAGATTAAAATGTTGCTGGGGTGTCATATATAAAGTAGTCCCCCTAATTAGAGATGCCCCCATTGTGAATGAGCAGCCACATGAGTGAGCATCTCAGGGATGAGAGACGGATGAGAGGAGGGGTGAGAAAGGTGCACATTCGTGGCCTCCTTAAGGGCAAATCCCTTTTACTGCACTGTGGGTAACCCCGTGGTAACTGACCTAGAGACGTGACTCTCTCTTACATGGAAAATGTCTCTTTTTCTAGGTACCTTTGCTAAGGGCAGGCAGCTTTCTATAGCTATTTCTCAATGCCTCTAGGTAGGGAGTGGTTTTTCTGGCATTTCTAATTGGAATTCATAATAGATTTCTCCATGGCAACATCACATAAAGTATGGGTGTAATTAGATTGTATTTTCATAGTAAAGTTTGGCTTTGCAGAGCCCTCAGGTTTTTGTTACTCCAGCTGGATGAACTCGGCTTAGAGCTGAATGCATACTCCTTTCAAATGTGTATGTAGTCAATGCTGTTTTCTTTTAAATGTTAGCTATTTATGTTTCAAGTTTTCTAAAATGCACACTTGTGAGTCTTTTTTTAAATGCACATCTTGTCGGCTATGGAATGGTTATTGTAATACATATAAGGAGATATAATACAGTGATGCTCTCAGGATATCTACAGTTACCACTTCCTACCTTACTAGAAAAGGCAATAGACAACCATGCTTTGATTTGTCTGCCTTCTCTATCCTATCCTGCCTTCAGGCTGTCAGCGATCACATCTTTGTTTTTTCTTCATGCCTCCTTTTACCATCCTTTGTCACCCTTCAAATCAAATAGGTAAGCTTTAAAATTATATTTAGAATGAGAATACATGTTCTGTGGCTTCATCTAACTTTCCCTCTGAGTAAGAAGGACATGCTGTAATACAAGGGCTTTATAATATCTATTTGAGCTGTTCAGTGGCATTTTTTCATCTCCTGGAAAATGGCACTTTGAACAAGAGAATCAAGTTATACTGAATTGGAAAGGTGATGCTTTTCAATACTTCAAGGGAATTATGAGTTAACTAGGCTTGCAATAGCTGTCTCAGGTACTAAACTATCATGTATAATATTTTTAACATAAAAATGTATTTAAATTTCTAAATAACTGGCTCACCAGCTTCTAGAATATAGTCCATTCTTATGTTGGGAGCTTCCTTTACTCACACAGGTTTTATTTCTCTGCTGTTGCCTGGCAACTGAGATGTGGCAAGAGATGTCAGAGGTTAAGGAGCAGACTAAAGTCATTATGGAAAGCAAGCTCTTATCAGCATTTTCCATCTAACTTTGTAATCTTTGAAATACAATAGTTTTCATTGTATTAAATGTCTGTAATTTGTTTCTTATCAAATGCCAAGTATTTAGAGACATTTTTTCTTTCTGAATATAAGTCCACTACACATGGAGAATTACAATTATGTGCATTGCTTTGAAATTTTGAAATGGGCTTCTCTATTACACTAGCATACTTTGAAGGTTAAAGTGAAAAACTGGCATTCTGAAGCCATGTACTATGCCAAAGGTAGTTGTGAACACATTTGAAATCATTCCAAGAAGTATCAGAAACCAATATTGGCTCTAAATAATATCCTCACTTTGAACCATTAGTTAATGCTGAATTAAATTCTATTTCCAAATACATCGGCCTGCCTATTAAAAAATTATTCTTTAGAGAAAGGAATGAAACATGTTCTATAGGTTCACTTGTATCTATGTTGAAACGGGAAGGAACGTGATCAAGATTTAAGCATCATCTCTACAGTTTATTTTTTTCAGCCTGCTGTGTACCAAATGCAGGCTCCTAAGGATTTGTTGCTCGTGGGTGATTAATTGCATTCAGCATGGCACAGTTTAAGACTTATCCAGTGGGGATAGCACAATAGGCTTTCATAGTATTTCATTTCTAGGCAATGGGATGGTTTCATGAGTCCTAGACCAAATTTCAAACTTTTACAAATTACTGCTATAAAAGTTAAGCTACCCGAGTTAGAATTATATCCAACATTGGTTTAAAGTGCATCCAGAGTTATTTTTGGAGAAAGATTTTTATCCCTGCTGGTTGATCTTCCATTTCATCTCTCAGTGAAACCACAGTGGCTGTCCATTTAGGGATGTGTCCTTAAATTTCATCAGGGAAAAATCACTTCACCCTTCCTCCATTCCCAAATACGTTGGCAACACTACACTCCAAGTTTCAGTCAGAGATTATAAGCCAAGACTCTGGGTTGGATAATCCTTATCAAAAGCTTAGTTGGGAAAAATATATCCATAAAGTAATTGCCTGAAGGATATGGGGACTGCCTGTTCCTCACAATTTCCTGCATTTCACTCTTGGCTAGAGCTGTGTACTTGGAATCATTGGCCCTTTCAGAACTGCTTGTCCTCACTTAGGTTTGTGCACTATGTAAATAACCACATATTGATGATGTCAGTCATACAACAGTCTCATCAGTAGGCGTGGGAGTCTCTCACTTTGCATCTGTAAAAGGATGCTGTCTAAGTTATTGCTTATTACATTATCCATTAAGAACATCCATGGAAGAAACTTGTCTTAGGTTTTGGTAGTAGGAAAACTTGGGGTTTTATCTCACAGATATTTCGTATCTTCACGTTCATGTTTTCCTCTTCACTTTCACTGCTAGGAATCTAAGAGCCAAATTCCCAACACATCTTTATCAACTATAAAAGACATTAAAGTATACGTTTCTCATACTTATTTTTCCTTGGCTTTAATTTTGCTTGCCATATTTTCTTTGAATACTGACATCATCAAATATTTATGCTACTGGAATAATTGGGATGCCTACCTAGAGGGTCTTTGTTTTAGAATAAAGTCGGATGTGAGTTTAAACAACTAACAACAAACAAAACAGTCACATGGAAGAGAGAGAAGTTAATTGTCTTATTTGAACTTCTGAGTTTGTTTCTTGTTTTTGTTGTTGTTTTGGTTTTGGTTTTTACAGACAGGGTCTTGCTCTGTTTCCCAGGCTGGAGTGCAATGGTGTGATCATGGCTCACTGCAGCCTTGAACTCCTGGGCTCAAGCAATCCTCCTGCCTCAGTATCCCAAGTAGCTGGGAATACAGGTGCACACCACCACACTCAGCTAATTTTTTATTTTTTGTAAAAACAGGGTCTTGCTATGTTGCCCAGGCTCATCTCGAACTCGCAGTCTCAAGTAATCCTCCCACCTTGGCCTCCCAAAGTGCTGGGATTACAGGCATGAGCCACTGTATCTGTCAGCTTTCCCGTTTTGTGACTCCAAGTGGAAAGAAGGATACCCATGCACTCTCCCCACTTATTGCTGCTGTGAGAGCCCTGGTATTCAGAGAGATGCTGAGAGCTTGGCATAAAAGGAATAAGACGGAGCCAAGAGGGCACAGAAGAGGGAAAGAAAGGATGTCTCAGTCTTTGGCAGCAAGGAATAAAGAAAGTTTCTATGGTCACGTCTAAGGAAAGTCAAGAAAGCGCAAGTCAGAAACTTCTTGCATTAAATGCAAGGGTGACATTTAAAATCCTGACACATCCAATTTGTATAACATAAAAATGTCATCTCCAGAATGCATATTTATAAAGCAGTTTTCTTCATATAACTACAATACTATACTGCATCACCACTTGGCCCACACACATATGCAATTCAAAGTCATCCCAAACCTGTTACTATATTTTCCACCCACACAAGTAAGAGCACAGCTTCATTAAAAATCAAAACACATGAGGAATTTAGAAAAATTGCTTTGGCTAAGTAAGATGGTAATGTTGCCAATCAAAAGCAATCATATACCCCCAATAAATAGGACTTGAACAATTTAGTAGCTATACAGAAGAAATGTAACTATAATCATGGACTCTCAGAAGCCACTATGGCTAGAGATAGGGTATAGATACCCCTAGGTAGCTGACATGACATCTACTCATATGTGTAGATCATCAGTGGGGAAGAGGTTTTATGTTAGAATGTTTAGAAGTTTAGGTACACGTGTCAATTCATTGGGTTGGTTCAAAGACTAGCAGGCACCTCAGCACTTCACATTACTCCCAGCAGACACCATTTCCTATGTTCCTTTCCTACATCTATACCCATCAGGACCCTCATCTCACATAGAAATAAAAATTTCTAGAGAATTTTTATTATAAATATTATAGTCACATTATCCTTACACACAAATAACAAAAAATTAGCTACTTATTTATTTTTTTGAGACGGAGTTTCACTCTTGTTGCCCAGGCTGGAGTGCAATGGCATGATCTTGGCTCACTGCAACCTCTGCCTCCAGGGTTCAAATGGTTCTCCTGCCTCAGGCTCCCAAGTAGCTGGGATTACAAGCATGCCACCACACCCACACCCGGCGAATTGTGTATTTTTAGTAGAGATGAAGTTTCTCCATGTTTGTCAGGCTGGTCTTGAACTCCCAGTCTCAGGTGATTCACCCACCTCGGCCTCCCAAAGTGCTGGGATTACAGGCCTGAGCCACCGCGCCAGGCTGCTACTTATGTTTTTAAAAAAATCAAAACTAAGTTAGAGAGCTCAGGTGAAGAATTACCTAATTTCAATGAGCAGTCATAAATTTAGGTACTTTGAAAAATTTACCTAATATATATACCCTTTAATAATACTAATATTTTCATGTTAAGATTATCTGTTAACAGTGTGTCCTTCACAGCTAATCCGAAGTCAAAATTCCCTATTTCTGTAATTATATGATTTACTTTAATCCTCTAGTGATTATACTATAGACAAACCATGGACATGAACTTTATATGAGAGTCAGATTTTTTTCTTGTTTAGATGTAGGGTCTTGCTACATTACCTAGACTGGCTTTGAACTCCTGGGTTCAAATAATCCTCCAACCTCAGCCTCTAGAGTAACTGAGACTATCAGCACAGGCTACCTAAGCCTGGCTAGAATCAGTTTTCTTTTTTCTTTTTTTTACTATCTTGTTAGAACTACCTCAACTTGATTTTATTTATTTATTTATTATTTTTCTATTTTATTAGAATCAGTTTTTTAAACAATGTAGTCTTCCTAATTTGATTCCCTCTGTGATATCAGAGTCAGTATATCCAGAACTTAGAATGTTTCTCCTCCCCATCCTAAATAATGCAGTTCATGCCGCACTCCTGCTTTCCTTCTTGGAGTCTGAAATTTTGATGCATACCCCCTGCCTACGTGACCTGCTCCCAGTAAAAGTCCTGGGCCCTGAGTCTCTAGTGAACTTCCCAACATACCATGTGTTGTCACAGTTTGCTGCTGGAGAATTAAGTATATCCTTTATGACTATTTTGGGAGAGGACCTTGGCAGCTTGTGCCTGGTTTCCCCAAGACTTTGCTCCTGTGCACCTTAGTTTTATATCATTTTCCGGTAATAGAACTTGGCTGTGAGTGTGACCAAATACTCAGTCCTATAAGAGCTCTCCAAGCCAGTCATCAAACCCGGGACCCTGACACAGCTCTTACAGCAATCATGTCATTTCTAGCCTCTTCGGTCTAACTTGAGGAGCCCTTCATAACTGCCTGCACCACCACTTCTGCAAGCTTTACCACTGCATATGAAATGTACCCACTACTAGGATTACATCATGGTTTATGCAGTAGGGAATGGCAATTCTTGGGGGGATGGTTCTCAGCCGTGAAAACTGGTTTCTGTTCCTAGTTCCCTGTTTGTTCTCTCACTTGCTATTTAATTGCAATTAATTCACAATCTTTCTTAATATCCTTACCTATAAAATATCCTCAATATGTGATATAATTTGGATGTGTGTGCGCTCCAGATCTCAAGTTGAAATGTGATCTCTAATATTGGAAGTGGGGCCTAGTGGGAGGTGTTTAGGTCATGAGGGTGGATCCCTCATGAATGGCTTGGTGCTGTCCTCATAGTAATGAGTTCTCACCCCTGTGATTTACCAGGAGATCTGATTGTTAAAAAGAGCTGGTACTTCCTTTCTTTTCTTCTTGCTCCTTCTCCGGCCGTTTAATACCTCTGCTCCCCCTTTGACTTCCTCCATCATTGTAAGCTTCCTAGGGCCTCAACAGAAGAAAATGCATCTTGTACAGCCTGCGGAACTGTGAGCCAAATAAACCTCTGTTCTTTATGATTATCCAGCCTCAGGTATTCCTTTATAGCAGCACAAAACAAACTAGACAGAATCTTTACACAAGATCTGAATAAAACTACAAGTATGAATAACATCTGTATGTGTAATTTTGATTTTCAGTAATAGCTTACCAGTTTGTTACTAAAAGGCATATTCTATCAAAGTTTATTGTAAAGTGAAATGGCTCTGTTAAGGAAGGCTCATTGCGGTAACATCCATATGGAAAGTAATTTTTACGTAGTTTTGTAAGTTTCTGGAATCATTGAAAAGTTAGACATTTAAAGGAATATTCGGCACTTAAAGAAAATATAGTATGCTACAATTTAGGAATAATATTCAAAATATCTTACCACAAGTTAGTTCTCCCAAATAGTAGAATTGTTTTTGAAAGTTAATGTCAGAAAAAATTAATAAATAAAAGATACCGGCAACATAGTAGTTGGCAGGAAAGGGGTGGGGTTTCTGTCCAGACACTGACCCTCGTCCCTCAGGATGAGGCAGGTGACAGAGATAAGAAACAGTCCTTTTTGAAACATTAAGGACCCCTTAGCTAAATTCATAGCAAGATCAAAAGGTTTCAACAAAAGAGCCTACAGAAATACCTCACTGAGTTTACTGCTGCTTCTGTATACAAACCTCGCTAATTAGTCACTTCTAATACCAATTATTGTTGAAATATATTTTCCCAAGGATCAACAGAAGACAGACAAACCCACTGAGGGACCCATATGTAATGCTCTGAAGCCTTAAATAGGTTCCTGAGCTGGGCTTGTGGGCAGCCCCATGCCTCTGAGGTTTAAGTAACATCCATGTTTCAATGAAGTTGGGTGGCCAGTTGTTTTTATAATTACTTACAAAATAAACTTAAATTATATTTCATTATACTTCTGTGTAATTCTTGGCACAAAGGAAAATGAATTACAATTTGTGGTTTGCAAAGTCTAAGCATAAGTACACAGCATTCTTGTCTTTGGAGAACATTCAAACTTTTAACTACCTCCTAAACTGAAGTTGCCATCACAACTGAAAGCTGTTTCCAAACTCTTCAAGTGAGTGTCTCCAAAGCAAAGACTTTCGGATGTATTGGTCAGGCTGGTGTGTACTAAGTAAGAAGGACAAAGGGAAAGGTGAGATGACATTGTAGCTAAACTGCATCCATTTTCATGTCTGGATTTTCCTACTAAAACTGAAAAGCAGAGCTTTCAAGTCAGAGAAAAACCAGAGAACAATTAGCATAGCAAAGCCACAAATAACAAACATTTTAAGAAGCATCATGCACTAAAGAAGAATTCCACATTTCCCTGGTTGAATTTCCAAGTGGATTTGTTTAGATATGTATCAAATGCAGAGTTATCACCACTAACAATGGCCACTTCTCACAAGCATACATTAATGTTAGCAATCCAAAAATTTTACCTCCAAATCCTAAGAGAGACTTTGAGCACAGATAGAGACAGATGAAAGATGGCATGCTGCAGTGCAGCAATTTCAAAGTTACTGTAGCATTGACTCTCCGGCTTCTATTCCTCCAGGAGTATTCTCAGTGAAACACAGAAAGATTCCCAGAAAGGTAAAAGCAATTGCTTTCTATCACATCCAGATTCTCTCCTTAAATTCAACACTCCAAAAGTCAAGCCAGGGCAGGAAGCAATAACTGCACAGTATTTTATGGTGTCCTTCAGATTCTTCTAATATTTTCCCCTGGTTCCTAGAGTAGCTTCTCCGCATGACTCTGCAGCATTCTCCAAAGTGCTGTGGAAGTCGATCCCAGCAGCAGAGAAACAGAAAACCTGAAGTGTCATGGGGCCACCTACGACAACTGGCTTCTGAGCATCATCATTTTGCTTCGTACTGAATTTTCAGTTTAGCTATGTATATATTGTTATCCTTATCTTTCACAATTGTCATATTAACATACACTTCAAACATCTACAGATAGGGCTACTGAGATCAACACAATCATTATACTGATTTTTCCCTTTATTTTTGCCAAGGACTGCATTGAAATTCTTCCCTTCTACTTTCTTTCCCTGTATTTCCTTCAAAGGCGTCTGAGCTCATTTAACTTGCTTTATTCTCTAAAGTTCAATAATACTAGTAGGACTACACTGGCCACACCAATAAGCAGCACTCTCCACTAAGAAAATGGGGCCAATTCCAACCAAGCCAGTCTACTGATAGGAGGATCCAGGGGGCTGGGGGGAGCAGGGCCCAGGATAGAGCAAAAAATAACATTTTTTGGTCATCTATTATGCTGTATGCCAGCACTTACAGTTCCATTTGTAAACATTAATTTAATCCTAAGTCAACTCTGTGAACATTGTATTATCCACATCCCCATTTTTACAGATGCAAAAATGATCTCAAAATGATCAAGAAATTTGCGCACATCTCCTATAAACCAGTAAGAAGATCACAATCAATCTTGTAGAAAAATGATCACAGGATAAGAATAGACATTTCATGGCAGGGAAAGCACATCGTGCCCATAAGCATGAGAAGTGGTGGTCAGCACCATTAATAGGCAGAGAAATGTAAATTAAACCTCTGTGAGGGATAATGTCATGCAATCAAAAGCCTCAATTTCATACCCATTCACTTAGCAAAAAATGAAAGTCTCACAATTCAAGATGTTGGAAGGAATGTGTATCCACATTCCAATTAGAGTGAAAATGCAGGCAACCACTTTGGAAAACAATTTGGTACTGCCTCCTGACGCTGAACATTCATACACCCTACAACCCAGCAATTCCATTCCCACCCAAAAGAAACTCTGGCACATGTGCACAGGAGTTACAGTTACCTTCAACAGTGCTGAAACAGCCCTCTCCACAATAGCAAAATCATGAAGACACTCACATACCCATCTAGAAGGCATTGTAAAAATAAACTACAGTATATTTTACACACTGGAATATTTAACAATAGAACAAAACAAATGTTACTACAGCATATCACAATGTAGATAAAACTTCACAATAAAAAAACTCAAAGGATTATCTACAAGACATCCTTTTTAAAAACTAAAAACAGTTATAATTTAGATTTCCTTTTCAGAGTGTAATAAGATTGCATGAACAGGAAAGTAAAGGCATAACAAACATGAAACTCAGGATGCTGTCTCTGTCAGGTGGAGAGAGAGATTAAGACAAGGGAACTGCTAAATGGTGAGATGAAGGTTATCATCAAAAGCCTAGCTGTTGTTTTGGCAGGTGGTTCATAGGTGCTTCTTATTTAAGATGTCTAATTAAGAAATAAAGAGGAAACGCCAATGAGTATGTATCATTAACTAAAGATTATTAGTAATCTAATTTTGTCCCTCTGAAGTCCTTTTAAAAATGCCCAAAGGACTAAGATAAAACCAATAAATAAGCACAAATCAGGCCCAAGTCATCTAGTGATGCTTCAGGAGCTCAAATTCAGACCTGCCAGACTCCAAAGCCCAAGCTGTTCCTTTCTCAGCTAGAGATCCAAAGCCAGTACAAGTTACTCCCATTCACTCATGATGTTGAGTGACCTTGTCCATGGGTCATGGCCAGAGCTGATAAATTTATTTTTTCCAGAAGTATAGAAAGACAAGAAAGATATTACCAGTCTGACAGAGACTTCTGGGCAACAGAAAGTCTGAGCTAAGCTAGAATCCTGGACCTACCATGTACTGTAACCAATGTCCCTAGAGGGGAATGTTTCACTCTCTCAGCCTCCATTACCTTAGGATGTAAGGATTGGAGATGACAGTGAAGATGATGATCATGCAGACTGACACTTTTGGTTGCTTATAAGCCAGAGTTTTATCAACATTTTAAAATATGACCCTCAGTGCAACCTATAAGGCATCAATTACTATTATTCTCAATTTAAGGGTAAGGAGATTGAAAGAAAAAGAGCTTAAGAAATTTCCACAAGGTCATACGATTATGATAAAAGATGATTGGCTCTCTCCTGGCTCCCTTGCCCACGCTCTAAATCTCTAAGAAAAGTGCATACATATGTATAGACACAGATACTCATTTATGGATAGATATGTACATATACATATACTCTCATGTATAGATACACAAAAATGGGTTAGATACACTCATACACACCTATGTATAGACACATGTATAGATACACTAATACAGATACACACTCAAGCACACATAGACACATACCCATACAAACATGTATGGACACACATGTATAGATACACACTCATACACATGTGTATGGGCAAACATGTATAGACATATACTCATGTACATGCATATAGACACAGATGTATAGCTACATATACATGCATGTGTATAGACACATGTATAGAAGCATTCACACAAATATATAGATACACACTCATGCACATATAGACATGTACATATACACATTCATAGGCAAATATGTATACATATATAGATATGTATATATACACACACATATACACTAATATATCCATTAGTATCAACACATTCATACACATATATGTATAGACACACGCTTATGCAGATATAGGTAGGTACACACATATGCATACATGCCCACACTTACACACATATATGCACAAATACACACACACAAAATGCTGCCTAGCTTTTCCGGCATTGCTCAAGAGATTCATTAACTGTTGTTAAAACTTCCTGCTTCGTCTCCCTCCAGCACATACCACATAGAGTAGTCCCCGTGAAAAGCAACTTGCCTATAAATAAATGTAAGCCCCTTGCAGAACCTGGCCCCATGACATCCATCCTGGGACTGCTACTCACACCATCAATTGTGTCTGCAGCATATCCTTAGCACAGCCTGTCCCTCCACATCAGTGGCCACAGCAGTCTCTTATTGTACCTCAGTTTCTGCCTCTCCGGAGAGTAAGTGCCACATCTGTGAGTGGCCACACAAAGTGAATTTGGAGAAAGCTTAATAGCCAATATTTGAAATCAGATCTTTCTAAATTTCAAAAAGTTCATCAAGTCTTTGCGGTGTGACACAACCAAATGAAGAAAAATGAAGCATTATTTACATAAACGTGTAATGGATGAAGTCTAAAATGTAACCAGTGTTTAATGAATAGCCATATAATTATGGAAAATAAGAATATTATTATTACTTATGAAGAATCTTTTTTTACTAAATTTAGCTGTCCATATCTTATTTTTGAGCTTTTCAGATTTGAGGGTTTACCCTTATAGTGTCTAATATAAAGTACTTCAGTGAGTTTAATTTCAGTTACAAGAACAGTCTCTTAAACTAAATTTTAAGAGACTAGGGACTCTAGAGGATAATGAAAAGGTGAATAGGTTATCATTTTCGATATTTTCTGTTGATGTAAGTAAGCAGAATGAATAAGAGTTAGAAATAAAACAAAGAAATGCAAAACAAACAAACTCAAACCGTTCTAAACCCTTAATATCTTAACATATAAGAACCAAATAGTTACTCCTAGGGGAAAAGGTGAGCGTGAGCCTTCTCCAACAGCCACACTCACTCCACAATTTAGTTCTGCCACATCCCATCAAACATAGTTCAGTTCTTCAATACACAGAAATGTAACTTTTAATAATTAAGGCCAGGCATGGTGGCTCACACCTGTAATCCCAGCACTTTAGGAGGCAGAGGCGGGTCGACTGCTTGAGCCCAGGAGTTCAAGACCAACCTGGGCAACATAGCAAGACTCTGTCTCTACAAAAAGATTTTAAAAATTAGCTCAGCGTGGTGGCATGCACTGTAGTCCCAGGTACTTGGGAGGCTGAGGCAGGAGGATGGCTGGCACCCAGGAGTTTGAGGCTGCAGTGAGCTGTGGTTGTACCACTGCACTCCAGCCTGGGTGTCAGAGGGAGACCCTGTCTTAAAAACATACAAACAAAAAAGATTAAGATGTTGTGGTTTCATACAAAAGGATGAAAAGGAACATAAATAACGGTTTAGGATATTCAGTTTTACATCGAACTAGAAACATTTGTTTTATGCTGTGTTAGTAGAAAGCCTCAGTAGATTTAGAATTCAGAGACCACAGGGGCTTTTTCTCAAATTGAATCCCAAGGCAGTCGGGCTCCATGGTCACTGCATTTTGCTGATACATCCTGGGAAATGCAGTGAGAACATCCTAACATGACACCGGGCTAGAAAGCTGCCCAACACAGAAGAGGAGAAGCCAACAGAGCAGCTGGGCCTGCTTCACACAATCTGCATCTTACAAAGAGGAGAAAACAGGTAAAGGAGAAAATGGGGGTGGGGGAGACCAAGAACTTGGCAGCTGCCCCAAGGCTGCTTAGAGATCTGTGATTTAAATATATATATCCACAGAGAATTGAACCACATCTGGAGCCTACAATTTAATTTCTCCCAATGTTAAACAGATGTTTACTTTGTAAATGCTGAACAGTATATGTTTAAGGATATTCTAAAACTAATGTTTTCTAAATATTACAAATGAAACTTGGTATATTTTACAAGGTCCAAGATGATTTTAACACAGAGAACATGAGTGATAGAAAGGACTCATGGAATGACCTATTTTAGCCCCACTTTAGGAAGGAAGAAACTGAGTCCCAGGTGGCTAAGTGACTTATTGATCCTACACAAATCGTTTATGACTGAGCTGGAAGTAGAATCTAAGTGGGTCATTTTCACTGTAAATATTTTCACCTTCCATGGAATGACAGGGGCTGTCAAACAGTGTCAGTGGAAAGTCAGACGCCGGAGTGTCAGCAGAGGCAGTGAGGCATGTCCCAAAGTGGAGGCGGCCACTTCCAGAAGCCTCTGTAGACCTCACATCACAGCAAGGGCTGGTGAAGCAGCTACCATAGGGTAACTGAAGGGACCCTGCAGATGAAACAGCCCTCATCACTATGGGGGAAAAGTTAGTGAAGAGAGACGGGAGAAGCTTGGAAAGACTCTGGAATTTCTGAGATGCAGGTGAAGAGATGAGTCAGGAAAATAACATGTTGTGACTATATTTAGTGTATACTATTTTAACTGTCCAGTAGGGTGGCTTAGACAGTGAGACAGCTGTCGTAGAACACAGTAACTGTCCCTACCACCTGCCAGATACTAGAGAAGGTACTCAACAGACGGTAGTTTTCAAAACTTCACACTAGCCTCACAAAATAGATATTCCGCTACTCACTGCATAGAGGAAGTCTGGAGAAGTTCAGTGACCCCATGGCTGACTTCTCATTTTAATCCATGTCTGCCTGATTCAAGAGCTCTTCCCTATCCAGAAAGTCCACAGCCCCAGTCATGACCCTTTTATCAGAACCACAGTCTGCATAGGTCATTAAAAGCAGCACAATTCAAAATAAACAGGCTTTGATTGTTTTCCTTCCTTTTCGTTTTCAGAACATCATCTGGATTCAGCTAACCACAAGGGGAAAAGTTTACTTCCAGAAAATTATGCCAGGAGCAACGTCTTATTTCCTCATTTCTAACATGTACTTTTCTGCAAATACGTCAACATGTCTGAAATCAGGATGTGAAAATGATTCATATATTTAATGCAATAATGCTTTTCCCCTTAAAAGCTGTTATTAAATTGATGGAGCAATCATACCGCATCTTAAAATTGAAGAGCTATATACATATATTTTTTTTTCAGATGATAAATGCCTTTGAAACTTTCAGGTTAACCATTTTAAGGGACATGGGTCTAGAAAATAATTCTTAAATGCTTCTCCAACATGTTTCTGACCTGGATTCCTGAACTCCGTATGGGTTCTCTACCCATAATGCCACTGGAAATAAGAGCACAGGCAAGACAGCCAATAGCTGGGTCCTTTACCTCTGAGATGAAATCCTTAAGGATTAGCTAGGGCCTATGCAGGAGCTCCAACATCCCTTGCATAGATTTGCTACCATAGAAAGTCACTCATTTGAAGCAAGTGTAATCTCACAGCATTCAATATGTGGTAAAAGTCGTATTTTATTGCTTTCATGGTTTCGGTTTAACATTAGCAGATCATCTAGTTTTTATTAAGGAGACGGTAAGCTTTAACATAAATAGATAGGTCATTTCATTGTTTTATAAAATTAATTTAATTTTCCCAACCTTCTTTTCTTCATCTGTAATGTGAAATTAGTAGTACATACAGCATATAGCTGCTCTGAAACTTGTTACACATTAACAAAAATTATCCCCAAATTCTTTGTAGAATAAAATGAGGTATGAAGGAAAGAATAAACAAAAAGATAAAAGGATTGTGCCATGTAATATATGTTCAATAAATGTTAGTTAACTTCTGTGAGTAAAAGTGATGCTTCTTTTTGTTGCAAAAGGAAGAATTTTACCACTGTAATCAACAAATACATGAAAATGACATACGATCACCAATGGTGAGACATCCCAAAGTATCAAATTATTTCATCTGCTTCAAAGTGAAAATCTGTAGCAAATTAAAACCAAAGACATACAGCTTCAAAGAGAAGATTGTCTTGAATTAAAAAAAAATGAATATACAGCATCAGACGATGACTCAGAAAATTGGATTGCAGGACTGTGTGACTCTTACTGTCTCAGTCAATGGCTGCCTTGTGTAGAGGAGGTACAGTTTCCCAAAAATTAACATAATGACCGTTTTAATCCCTTCAGGAATTGTCTGATACTGTTCAAGAAAGAAGACTCAGAAACTGAAATTTAAAAGAAAAAGGAAAATAAACAAACATGCCTAAGCGCTGTAGTTAAATTTTAGCTTTTGCTCTCTTTGAGTTCTTCCAATTTTGCTGATTGGAGTCTGAGTTTCTAAGCTACAAGAAGTGGATGTTGAGTTTTAGCTATGCTAAAATGATTGCCAATGTGTGATCGTGTCTCTACTTGTTACTGCTACTCGAATAAGTCAGAAGAATCTTAAGATCTTAAATATTGATGTTTTTTGTTTTTGAATCGCCCAGGCTGGAATGCCGTAGTGCGATCTGGGCTCACTACAAACTCTGACTCCCAGGTTCAAGCAATTCTCCTGCCTCAGACTCTGGAGTAGCTGAGACTACAGGCACGCACCATCAAACTTGGCGAATTTTTGTATTTTTAGTAGAGACGGGGTTTCGCCATGTTGGACAAGCTGGCCAGCAAGTAATTTGAAACAAATAATGCAAGTCCAGATCTATTTAAAAGATTCTATTAAATACTGCTCTTCTGAACATGTTAACCAAGAGATTTTCCCAAAGAGAACCTCAGAATTCTATTGTGCTTACTTTTTGCCATTAGGTCCCAGATCTATCTCCCACCTTTCTCTGCTGGGTACTCTGATAGGGAGTCAGAGGGATGGTCTACTTCATGAACTGCATCACTCAGGCTCTCTGACCCTCTGGCATCGGTTGGCTTTGGCCAATGGGACACACTTTGAAGACTAAAGAACTAGGCTGAGAATCCGAGTTGTTTCCCCCAGGCTTCCTCCCTGCTTGGGTGTGATGTTTCTGTCAGTGGCCTCATCCATCTGCAAGGACAGCTCTTGTTAAATGGTCTCCTAGGAAGTCAGCTCTCAGTGGGCTCTGTTAACACTATTACCTCCCCTTATCATTTCAGCCGTAGGGGCGGAATAGCTTCTCACTATTACTAGTCCTTGGGGCTCAACACCAATGTCAGTTTCTTTTCTCATACCTCTCTATAATCCCTGCATTCCATTCTCCAAAACTCACAGCTAAATGTGCCTCCTGCTTCCTATGATGTGATGGTCCTAATTGATACATCTGGAAATTAAGCCAATAAATAGCAAAATTTGTTCCTTCCTTCGATAATTCAGTTACAGCAAAATTCTATATTTTGGCATATGTTAGACTTTTTAAAAAGATATTTATTTGACCAAGCCACACTAGACAGTAGATAGAGAAGCTGAAAGATTCAAGAGGCAGATGTTATGAGTAAATAGTCTAAATGATTTATTTTAAAGTGATGTATTATACTGTGATTTTCTTTCTTTTCTTTTTTCTTGAAATAGGGTCTTGGTCTGTCATGCAGGCTGGAGTACAAGGCTCACAGCTCACTGCAGCCCTGACCTTCCAGGCTTAAACCATCCTCACACCTCAGCCTCCCGAGTAGCTAGGACCACAGGTGTGCACCACCATACCTGACTAATTTTTTAAATTTTTGTAGAGATGAGATCCCACTGTGTTGCCCAGGTGGTCTCAGACTCCTGGTTTCAAGTGATCCTCCTGCTTTGGCCTCCTGAATGCTGGGATTACAGGCATAATCTACAGTGCCAAACTTACACTGTGATTTTCTGTGTGTGGTATTATTTAAAATAAATAGGAGTTCATGTATAGTAATTTATATCCAAAGATAACTATTTGGCAGCTTGATTATTCAGTTTGCTCCATGAAGCCTGACAACATAACACATTTACAGGCAGGTGTTGGAAAAACCAGACTCAGTATTTGAGCCCTAAGGGTCTCAGGTAATTATAGTCATCAGTTTTGAATCTGTTCAGAAACCTCCCAATTCTTTCACCCTGTACCTGTGTAAGAATAAGCAGTAAGACCCTAACATATTAAAAGATCCTGAGTAATTATGAATAAATTACATATTTTAGTTTGCAATGTTTATAAAATTTGCTAAAATAGGTGCAAATATATACCTTGGACATGAAAATTAACTCATATAAGTTACTGTATCTGCCAAAAATCAATTCCTAAGGAGAAAAATCTTAGGCAGCTTTATCGAAATAGGAATATTCAGGAAGAAGCAGGAAAGGGCAGAAGTTAATCAAGTGACCCTGGGTGTTAGATAGAAGTTCCCTCTTACCTGCAGTTTAGCTTTTGCGCATCCGGTTACCCATGGTCAACTGTGGTCTGAAAATATTATTTTGATAGAGCAACCACGCTCACATAACTTTTATTAGAATATATTGTTATAATTGTTCTGATTATTAGTTACTATTAATCTCTTACTGTGCCTAATTTATAAACTAAACTTTATCATAGGTATGTATATATAGAAAAAAAACATAGTAAATACAAGGTTCAGTACTATTTGAGGTTTCAGGCATCCATGGGGGTCTTGGAATGTATCCCCCAAGGATAATGGGGGACCACTGTATTTGGAAGACTATCCCAGTGAAGGCACATTGGTAGCATAGACCATAAATAGCCGTAAAATTACTTCTTTCCCTTCATGCTTCCGTTCCTTACATGAAATTCACAATAATTTCCAAATAGTGTCAAAACAACCAACCAAAGCTTAAAAGAATGAGAAAATATTAATTCCAGAGAGGAGCTAGAGTTTGTTTGTTTGATTCATCTATTATATGGCTCTAATTTAATGAAATGAAATAATTCTGTATGACATAAAAATGAGAACTAAGATGATGATAAAAACAGACACAATTACGACAATAAGGTTTCCCATATTACAAATTTAAGACTTTTAGAAATAACTGCTTAAATCCCTTAAGATAATATCTAACCTCCACTTAGACAAGAGTAAAATGCAGTTCACACAAAAAAATACTAACATGGCACACTTTAAAACATTATTCAGCATCACAGACAGTGAAGAAAATACAAATTTAAATAAACATATAAGATACCGTCTGATACCTACTGAGCTAGGAAACACAAATTAAAATAACAAATCTAATGTTAGCAGGAATTGCAAGGAGTCATATACATTCCTGTAAATGAGTGCCATAAACTTGGAAAACAACCACACAATAGTCAGTAGGAGCCAGAATATTGATTCCAGCCTGGGACTTGGGAATTCCAATTTTAGAACCAGTATCCTCAAGATAAAATGCAAAACAAAGTTATAGGAACAAAAAAATTTTTAAACAAGCCTTTAATAGTGTGGAAATGGCCTTTTCTTAATTATAAATGAGTTACCTAAAACTGACATATTATTACACTTAAACAATGTTTTAATATACAAACTACATATATTTAAATACACATATTTAATATATATGTTTAAATATATATTAATATATTTAAATACATGTGTTTAAATATATATTAAATATATGTATTTAATATATTATATTAATTATATAACTGTATTATTATTTATGTTAATTAACCATATTAATATAATTGATTATATCATATTTAAATATATGTATTTAGTATATATTTAATATATCTACATTAAAATATTTGTAGTTTTATATATTTACATATATGTATTTAACATATATTTAAATACATATATTTAACTTTAATATATGAACTACATTTATTTAAATATATATATTAATAAACACAATATATTATATAATAAAATAATATATATTATATGT
>CAUYLG010072899.1:0-20866 GCA_963573385.1 Cacajao melanocephalus
CTTGCTTGTTCGTGAAAAATTTTATTTTTCCTTCACTTAGGAAGCTTAGTTTGGCTGGATATGAGATTCTGCGTTGAAAATTCTTTTCTTTGAGGATATTGAATATTGACCCCTACTCTCTTCTAGTTTGTAGGGTTTCTGTTGAGAGATCTGCTGTGAATCTAATAGGCTTCTGTTTATGGGTAACCTGACCTTTCTCTCTAGCTGCCCTTAGAATTTTCTCCTTTATTTCAACCCTAGTGAATCTAACGATTATGTGTCTTGAGGTTGCTCTACTTGAGGAATATCTTTGTGGTGTTCTCTGTATTACCTGGAGTTGAGTATTATCCTGCCTTACTAGGTTAAGAAAGTTTTCCCAAATATCCTGAAGAATATTTTCCAGCTTGGATTCATTCTCTTTGTGACATTCAGGTACACCTATCCAATGTAAATTAGGTCTTTTCACATAGTCCCATATTTCTTGGAGACTTTGCTCATTCCTTTTTACTCTTTTTTCTCTAATCTTGTCTTTTCATTTCATTTCATTAAGTTGGTCTTCGACCGCTGATATCCTTTCTTCTGCGTGATCAATTCGGCTGTTAAAACCTGTGCATACTTCACGAAGTTCTCGTATTGTGTTTTTCAGTTCCATTAATTCACTTATGTTCCTCTCTAAATTGTCTATTCTTGTTAGCATTTTGTCAAACCTTTTTTCAGGGTTCTTAGTTTCTTTACATTGGGTTAGAAGATATTCTTTTAGCTCACAGAAGTTTCTTATTATCCACTTCCTGAAGCCTAATTCTGTTAATGGAACGCACTCGTTCTCCATCAGGCCTTGTTCCCTTGTTGAAGAGGAACTGTGATCCCCTGTAGAAGGAGAGGCTTTCTGCTCTTGGGTATGTTCAGCCTTTTTATGCTGGTTTCTTTCCATCTTTGTGGATTTATCCACCTGTCGTCTTTGTAATTGCCAACTTGCAAACTGGGTCTCTGAGTGGACGTCCAACTTGATTCCCAGCACAGAATCTGAGCAATCCACTGTGCTGGCTAAAACAGCGGCGTTGAGATTCGCGGTGCTTCTCCACTCCGGAATCTCTGGTCTGGCTTCCCTCCTCAGTCTCTCTTTCAATCAGCTGAATGGGCAACTCTGCCTTCCTGGAGCTCCAAAAGTCGACAAAAAGCAGACCCAGTCCTGTTCACTCTGCACCGAGAACCGCTGCGCCGGCCACAAGAGTCGCACTGGTGACCCGTGGGGCTCCTCTGCTGGGAATCTCTTGGTCTGTGAGCAACAAAAACTAGTCTGAAAGTGTGGTGTCCACTCGTTCTCTGTGCTTTCACTGGGAGCTACAATCCTGAGCTGCTAGTAATTGGCCATCTTGGATCTCTCTCCCTCTGCAGAGTAAATTCTTAACAGTACGAATTCCCTGGCTACAAGGTTTATATGTTTTTCTCATTTCTTTTCTCTTCTTCCTTTCTTTTTTCTTTTCTTTCCTTTCTCTCCCTCCCTCTATTCCCTCTCTTTTCCTCTTCCTACCTCTTTCCCTCCCTTTCCCCCATGTCTTTTCCCCCTCTCTTCCCCCCTTTTCTCCCTCCCCCACTTTTTCTTTTACAATGTCTCCTATGCAATGGCATGATCCTAGATCACTGCAGCCTCGAACCCCTGGGCCCAAGCGATCCTCTTGCCTCAGCCTCCCAAGTAGCTGAGACTAAGCCCTGTGCCACCATGCCCTTCTATTTTTTTCTTTTCTTTTTTGTGGAGATGGGTCTTACTATGTTGTCCAGGCTCCTTTTCATCTTAGTAGGTGCTTTTCAAGGGTTCTTACCCAAGGGTACATGGATGGAACTCAGTGAGTCACTTGAAGCCCTTGTCATTGTGTTGAAGTTTTGAATCTGTCTCCTCCATCCTGGGGAGAAGATTTAAAACTTCTATCCCCTTTTCAAGCAGATGGGAGACTTCAAAAAGTATACAAATGTTGGGAGGCCGAGGCGGGAGGATCACTTGAAGTCAGGAATTTAGGACCAGTCTGGCCAAGAAGGTGAAACCCTGTCTCTACTAAAAGTAGAAAAGTTATCTGGGCATGGTGGTGCATGCCTGTAGGCCCAGCTTCTCAGGAGGCTGAGGCAGGTGAATTGCTTGAATCTGGAAAGTGAGGTTGCAGTGAGTCGAGATAGCGCCACTGCACTCCAGTCAGGGTACAAATAGCAGTTTTAGACTTGATCCCGCCAGGCATGACCACTGGGCACGTTCAGCAGTGGATCTCCCGATTCTGCCTCAGTTTCCAGTGTCTTCTCAGAGAGGCCTGGAGTGGAATGTCTGAAGTTGGGGCTGGATGTCTTGCTGCATAAATGCTCTCTCCACTTCCACCTGTGCCGTCAGCCTGGGTGGGAAGAAGACCCGTGTCAGGGCAGAGCCGTCTTCCTCCTAAAGCCCCACCTGTCTGATGGCTGAGGCTTCTGCCTCATTTCCAGAACTCCCAGGGGCCCTTGAACATCTCATTATTTGCCAAATGTGCAAGCACAGATTGCTTGTATCTCCCCTAGGACCTTGCTGCCACTCCCTATAGAGCTGTCTGAAGCCTGGAAATGTTTATTTGCCTTTGGAGAAATTCTAGTTCCATCCACTAGAAATTCTAGTTTCATCACAATTACAGTAACAGCCGGTGCTCTGTAACTTTCTGGAGCCTGTTCCAGCAGACAGGAGGTCCCTTCTTCACGTCCTCTTTGTAACCCCATACAAGGTGAGGAAACTGAGGCAGGTGAGCTCATGAATACGAAGTGCCAGAGCTTGGGTTCAACTTGTCTCACAGTTTATGGGATTTAAGGTTGGTGTGGAACGTGTTCTGTTTGGCACCCCCTCACCCAGTGTGTGGGGGTTGGGTCCTGGGTTGCCTGGAGAGCCCCAGCTTACACCTGCTGACCTGACACGTTTGTAACTAGTGTTCTCTTTCACTGCAAAGTGTTGTGGTTTGGGGGGGAAATTCTGTGCTCACTTTGTTCACATGCACCCTGAGGAAGCTCTGACATCACGGTGCAGCCTCTGATACACACTGGAGAAAGCCGGTGCTAGGATGTGCCTGTCAGCAGGAAGAGCTGAGAGCATCTACATCCACATGTAGACATATCTGTACACATCCATATATATACACCTCTTTACACACATCTGCACACACATGTCCATATACACACATTCATACACATGTCTATGTATAGACACATCCATGTATACACACATCCATATCCACACATTCGTACACACATATCCGTGTATTTCCATATATCCATATACATATACATCTACACACATCCATGTACAGATACATCTGTACACGGATGCACACACATTTGTACACACACATTTGCACACACATGGGTGGGGATCAGGGAAACACAGCATTAAGTAGTGATGGTCTGGTAATAGCGAGTATTGTTTTCACATCTTTTGGGTGAACTGACTAGCTAGTGGCTATCAGAGGGGTGTGTGGGGTGTGTCAGCAGGTTGGCAGGGCCATCAAAGATGGTATTTGTAGTTGCTCATGGCTTTTCTAGAGGATCTTCTGTGTGGGGCTTTGGAGTATAGTGAGCTGTCCCTGTGGCCCACCTGCCAGTGTCTGCACCAGTGACCAACAAAGTTCTGGCTTCACTGGACTTCTCAAGGACTTTGGATTGTACTGTAAGCAACGCTAGTGTGCCATCATTCAACATGTCTGGTCACCACATGGCGATCAGTTACCATTGGCGGGATGGGAGCCAGGAGAGCCAGGAGGATGTTGCAGTGCAACAGGTGCAATGAGCTGGTGCACAGTGGAGGTGACAGATGGGGTTGATTCTAGTCGCATTCCGTAGTGACAGTCGACTGAGTTCCTGATGGATCCAACGAGGGCGTTGTCAAGGACAGAAGAGGAGTCCTTTGTACTGATGTCTGAGTTTGTAACACATGTTTCTAATTTTGAGAAATCTGGAGTTTAAAAAAATTGAAGAAGGGCTGGGCACAGTGGCTCAAGCCTGTAATCCCAGCACTTTGGGAGGCCAAGGCAGGCGGATCACTTGGGTTCAGGAGTTTGAGACCAGCCTGGCCAACATGGCAAAACCCCTAAAAATAGAAAAATAAGCTGGGCACTTTGGTGTGTGCCTGTCATCCCAGCTACTTGGGAGGCTGAGACAGGAGAATCACTTGAACCCAGGAGGCGAAGTTTGCAGTGAATCAGGATCCTGCCACTGCACTCCAGCCTGGGTAACAGAATGAGACTCCATCTCAAGAAAAAACAAAAATTGGGGAAGGATCGGCATAGAAAGCCATTAGCTGGGCTGTCTCCTGCCCTCTCTCCAGTCCCAGCTTGTGTGGTCATGGCTGGGCTTGCTGGCCAAGCTGTCATTCCAGGTGACACCAAGACCTTTTCAGGGTTAGAGTGACCTGCAGCCACCCATGGTTGGCAAGGCCGAGCAGTTCCAGGCACAGCTGAAGATGAAACTGGTGATGGGGGCAGCCCTGTCATCTTTACAGGGAACCTCATGTGGCAGGCGGGCAGCAAGCTGGCCTCTCCACATCGCTGAGCCATCTGCTGAATGACCAGGCCCACGTGACAGGTAAGAGATGAGAACCCTTGTGCCCCATCTCCTCTGTGGCTAGGCTAGGGTGTGGGCCAAATGCCTCCTGATGGTCCTCATCAACTCAGCCTCTTGATATCAACATCCCATCTAAGGACAGATGCAGGCTTACTGTGAGCTCCCAGAACCTCCCCCAACCTCCAACTGCCCCCACAAACCTTAAAATAGCAGCTTTTGGGCAGTTTTTATTCTCATCCACAATAAGAAACATATGTAACATTTTGACCTAAAATACACTGGGCATTTAAAACAAACACACGCAGGCTGAGCAGGTGCTGGCCCTGTGCCAGAGCTGGGGTGGTGGCACCTTGTGTGTGCTGTTTATGGGTTCTGAAAGATTCCAAGGTAAGGACAGGAGCTAGAGCTGGGGGCACTTGGAGCAGTGACTGTTGACCATCTTATGTGGGTGTTGGGAGTCTTAACAGCTGGCCCGCTTCCACCTGTGTGTTCTGGATGACCTTCAGTGTTGCAGAAGCAGAAGCTTCAGAAGGTGAAATTTACCGGACAACCCATGATATGTGGTTAACTCTTTTGTCATCTGTCCCATTTGATTTTGTTTCATTCTACTGTTTGTTTGTTTTTCTTTTTTTTGAGACAGAGTCTCACACTGTTGCTGGGACTGGATGCAACAGTGCAATCTTGGCTCACTGCAGCCTCTGCCTCCTGGGTTCAAGTGATTTTCCTACCTCAGCGTCCAGAGTAGCTGGAATTACAGGTGCCCTCCACCACACCTGGTTAATTTTTTTTTTTTTGAAGTTTTAGTAGAGACGGGGTTTCACTATGTTGGCCAGGCTGGTCTCTAGCTCCTGATCTCAGGAAATCTGCCTGCCTTGGCCTCCCAAAGTGCTCGGATTACAGGCATGAGCCACTGTGTCCAGCCTCATTCTACTTTATTTTTTGGCCAAGCACAATGTCCCATGCCTATAATCCCAGCACTCTGGGAAGCCAAGGCAGGAGGATTGCTTGAGCCCAGGAGTTCAAGAGCAGCCTGGGCAACATAGTGAGACCCCTGTTTCTACAAAAAAATAAAAATAGAAGTTAGCCACTGTGGTAGCACATGTCTGTAGTACCAGCTACTTGGGAGGCTGAGGTGGGAGGATCAATTGAGCCTGGGAGGTCAGGGCTGAAGTGAGCCATAATCAGGCCTGTCCATAGCCTGTTGTGCAGGGCACAGGTGTCGGCTCTTCAAGGAGCCCCCAACCCCAAGGCCCCTGGTGTATTCCCAAGTCCCCTCCTTGCCTGGGGCTGGGGGTGTTGGTCCCTGGGGGCTGACCCTTTCACCTGCTTGCTCTCTGTCCCTGCAGCATTGCTGGAAAGGAAGAAGAAGGATGGATGGTAGGTGACCACCCTGGGTGCCATGCTCTTTATGCCAGGGCTGGCAGGGCTGCATGTCCTTGGCCTGCTGCAGTAGCGGGGCCAGCTCTGGACCAACTCCCTGAGGATCCAGTACAGCCCCTGGGTAAGGCACCACATGCCTGGCTGCGGGGCAGGTGGAGGTGGCAGGGCCTGCCCTGTTTCCTGCAGCTGTGGCTCTGTGAGCTAAGATATGCTGTCACCACAGGATTTTCCATTAGTCATTCTGTGGGCTCTGAGTAGGACTTAGTACCTGCTTGTTAAAAAAAAAAAAAAAAAAAAAGGTGTGTCTGTTGAGGGGACATTCATCCAACTCTTAACACCTCCCCATGGAGAAGTTCTAATGGAGTGACAGGTGAAGCAGAGCACAGGGCCGGGGGGACATGGCTGAGGCCAGGCTGGGCTGGGCCCTCCTCCTCTTGGAGCCCTGGTGGAAGGCTGCCTGGCAGAAGAGGGCAGGGGTCCCTTGATCGATCCTCACAGCTCAGGCAAAGCAGCCAGTGCAGGAGTGCAGCACCAGCCAGAGGCTGCAGACAGAGAGCGGCTCAGACGGCGCCTACAGGCTGGAGCTGGGCCACGAGCTCCACTGCACACGGATCCCAGTCTTCAGCCACAAGGTGGATGCCCAGGCAAGGTGGGATGTCCACAGAGAGAACCAGAATCAGGCAAGTGGTGATCTGAGTACCCTGGGCTGATCCCCAAAGAGACGAACTTGCTCCCAATAGCATAGCCATATAGGAATGGATCCAGGGCTGGCACTTCAGCCTCAGTCTTATGTCTGTTCATCCAGGGTTGCTTGAGCCCAGGAGGCAGAGGTTGCAATGAGCCAAGATGGTGCCACTGTACTCCAGCCTGGGCAACAGAGTGAGATCTTGTCTCTAAAGTAAACAAATAATAAATTTAAAAAAAAAAAATTTTTTTAAAGGCCGGGCACAATGGCTTTTTAAAAAAAAGGCCCAGCACTTTGGTAAGCTGAGGTGGGCAGATCACGAGGTCAGGAGTTCGAGACCAGCCTGGCCAACATGGTGAAACCCCATCTCTACTAAAAATACAAAAATTAGCCAGGTGTAGTGGCGGGTGCTTGTAATCCCAGCTTCTCTAGAGGCTGAGGCAGGAGAATCACTTGAACTGGAGATGAGCTATGGGAAGCACTGGGACAAGAGAAGCAACAAGAGGCATCTGTGTCAGCCAGATGTTCAAGAATGACTCAGGACCCACCCTGAGCAATCACTTCATGGAAGTGAGCCTGACCACTGCAGCAGAGCAGTGCCCTGTGAGTCCAGCGTGGACGGTGGGAGCTAGGGAACCCCTCCTGGCCCTCTGGCCCTAGCAGCAAGGATGCAGGCAGCTGAAACTCAGCCTTGGTGACTTTCCCTTTTGCATCTCCAGCCCCACATCCCCAGGGGTGAGAAACGCTTGTCACAATGCCAGGGATTGTAAGGAGGGCTTGGGAAACACAGATTTCCAACCGTAAAATTGCATTTTGGAAACAGCAGTTCACTTTTAGTTTTTCCCAGAGGCTGGGTTCTTTTGCTGAGTTAGGAATGATGGTGTGCTTGGCAGCTGAACAGGTGGTGGTTCTTCTACAGCACACATTTCACCTTGTACATTTTTTTTCCCTTTTCACATCCAGTCCTGCAAATGGTGGTGGGGTTTTTTTGCTTGTTTTTGTTGTTGTTGAGATGGAGTCTCGCTCTGTCACCAGGCTGGAGCACAGTGGCACGATCTCAGCTCACTGCAACCTCTGCCTCCTGTGTTCAAGCAATTCTCCTGCCTCACCCTGCTGAGTAGCTGGGACTACAGGCGTGCACCACAATGCCTGGCTAATTTTTGTATTTTTAGTAGAGATGGGGTTTCACCATTTTGGCCATTATGGTCTTGATCTCTTGACCTCGTGATTTGCCCGTGTCAGCCTCGCAAAGTGCTGGGATTATAAATGTAAGCCATCGGCCTGACCCAACCTTCTTTTTGGTAGTCTGCTGTCTTGTTCTTATAAACATGCTGCCTAGGGTTTGTCAGTCTTCCGCCTGCTTTCTCTTGAGTGTACAGCCTTGTTTCTGAAGCTCACTGCCACAGGGTCTCTTTCTGGTTCCACGATGAGCTCTCTGTGGCCGTGTGGTCATTAAACGCTCACAGAGGCTGCCCCGACTGCCCTCCTTGCAGGACTAGGAACTTGTGGCTTCTCCACCATCTGGGGCTAACACCCTGCCCAGTGCCAGGGTGGGAGTCTCTCTGACTGGCTGTTGAATGTCACCTCCGCATCCTCTCTGCTGTGCCAGAGTCCCATGGCCACCCACAGGGCAGTGAATTTGAAAGAATGCTCCAGGACTCGGCACACTGTGCTGTTCGCGGCTGTGACTGACTACAGTGAGAGGAGGTAGGAGTGTTGGTGCAGGGAAGGGGGCCAGTGCGGAGTCCAGGCGGCACCAGGGCCAGCACCCAGTTTCCTCTCCCAGTCCCAGTGCCTTCACATGGGATGCACTTGGCTGTCCCAGCACTATGTCACCCAGGGTGTGTAGTGGGGGCTGCCACACTGGCAGGTGCTGCTTGGCACGGACCACACTGTCAGACTCCTAGGAGGCAAGCAGTGGTCCAGCATAAACCATGTTTGTGCAAACAGTTCAGATGAAGAGAGCCTTGTATTCAAAGCTTGTATCTCAGGTGCAGAGAGCCTTGAACCCTCCCCCAATCCAAGTTCCCAGACAACCTATGAGCAGGCCTTGCAGAGGCAGCTCAGGTCTGCTGTGACAACTTGCCTGCAATCTCCAGTGCCTGCTGCTCTATTCCTTTTCCCCCACTCCCTCCCCATCTTAATTCCAGGAAAAGGCCCTGTCCCCTTGAGGCCTGGGCTGGGCCTCTGATCTGTCCAGAGGCCTCATGGTTGGTGGTGGCTGCCCATTGCAAGGCCCCTGGCCACACTGAAGGACGCCTACCTGGAGGTGATGCTGCGGCCCCTGGAGGAGGTGTGGCAGGAGCGGGCAGAGGAGGCCATGTGGTGACTGCAGACCTGGGTGGCTGGGATGCCAGGTAACAGGGGCCCCAGGCATATCAGGATGGCCTTGGGGGCTGTGAAAGGCACCCTGGAGCTGGTGAGAGCAAGGATGGAGCATGGCTGGCAGTTGAGGACAACCGAGACAGCTCTCACTGTCCCCTCCCTCTCCAGGTGGCCCACCAGATGCTGTCCTGGGCTGAGGCCACGTTCTCATGGGCACTGAAGAGGCTCTGCAAACCCCTGCTGGACCTGTATGGCCTTGCAGCCAGGTAACGCAGGGTTGGGAGTGGCGCATCCGGCGTTGCTGCCACATATCAGGTGCAATGCTGAATGCTTCGACACGCTCTGACTCACTGACTCCTCTGCCCGCCCCGCACAGAGGCTTCTTCTCTCCCCATTTCACAGAAGTGGAAGCTGAGGTTTCTTCCTCACTCCATAGAGACCTCGTGAGCATGGTCCCAGTGCAGGGAGGATTTTAGGAGCTGCTGCAGAGGAGCACAGTGGGCGAGGCTGACCCCTGTCTTCAGGAAGCTCAGTTTTACTCAGACAGACAAAAAGCACAAGAAATCATCTACAGCAGGGTGTGCACAGCTCCCTGCAGAGAGCCTGGGAGTCACAGCTTAAGCAGGCCATTCCGCTCTGTCACATTTCCTTGCTTTTGTTTTGTAATCATTTTTTTGAGTTGGTGTCTCGCTCTGTCACCCAGGCTGGAGTGCAGTGGTGTGATCTCAGCTCATTGCAACCTCTGCCTCCTGAGTTCAAGCGACTCTCCTGCCTCAGCCTCCCAAGTTGCTGAGACTACAGGTGTGTGCACTACTGCACCTGGCTAATTTTTTGCATTTTGCCACTCCAGGCCGGTCTCAAACTCCTGACCTTTGGTGATACAACCCCCTTGGCCTTCCAAAGTGTTGGGATTACACGCAGGAGCCGCCACACCCAGCCTATTTTGTTATCTTTTAAACACACAAAGGCCCTTCTTTCTTGCAGTCCTTGCAGAAGCTAGCCACAGGCTGTGTGTGGCCCACTGCTCATCATTTACTACCACTGAGCAATACATTAGGTGGCAAATGCTAGAGAAGGAACATTGGTGAGATGGTGGGCAGAGGATCCTATGGTGTGGCCATGGCCAGCTTTGAGGAGAAGGTACAGTTCGGGCAAGAGCCATGGGGCCAGTGTGGGAAGAGTGCTCCAGGTGGGGGCACCACTGCACAGAGGCCTGGGAGAGGGATGTGCCTGGCCTGTTTGTTTTTGAGATGGAGTCTCATTGTCTGTCACCCAGGCTGGAGTGCTGTGGTGTGATCTCAGCTCACTGCAACCTCTGCTTCTCAAATTCAAGTGATTCTCCTGCCTCAGCCTCCCAAGTAGCTGGGATTACAGGCATTTGCTACCATACCTGGTTAATTTTTGTATTTTTAGTAGAGACAGGGTTTCACTATATTAGCCAGGCTGGTCTCAGAATCCTGGGCTCCAGAGACTGGGTGCTGGTATTCCGGGCATGAGCCACCATGCCTTGCCTGTTTGATTAGCAAGGTGGGGGGGATGATGCAACTGGGAGGGACTGGGAGGTCCCAAGGCTGGGGGGTGGGGGGTTAGGACTCTGGCTTCTGCTCTGACCTAGGAAGGATGTGATCACCCCTTCACTTCAAAAGGCCCCTTTGGTCCCTGTGTTGAGAACATGGGGGTGGTGGATAAAAGTGGGGAACCCAGTCTCCTTTTCCCTCACAGGCATGAGGCCCACCAGGAACCGGGCTCCAGGCAGGGGGGCACCCCCCTTCTTCCATGCTGGTGGCCTTGCAGAGCATCTGGACTCTGGCTCTGCCTGTATCTGGGATTCCTCTGCATCGGCTCTGTGTGCCTCAGTTTCCCCAGCTGTAGAATAGGAACTAAACCTTCATCATGGGGAAAAGGCTCCATGTAATACAAGTTCCTGCTCCTGCCTCCTTGTGGTCAGAATGTAGGCTGAGGAAGGGAAGAGCTCCCAGGGCAGGGCTTTGGCTTGGTTGAAGAATCACCTGCTTGGTTATTCGCCTAGCTGGTGAGTGGGATCGGGTGGGGGTGCCAAAACACGGATTCAACTGGCAGGGAGGGCATTGAGGCTGCTTCCTGCCCCCAGCTGCAGGGCCTCTGGGTTCCCTAGAAGGTAAATGAGGCCACCTGCCCCTGCACCCCCTCTGCCGGCCCATCAACAACAGAGTGTGCAATGTTCTTCTTCCCACTTCACCCCCACATGAGCCGAGATCTCCCTGATCATTCAGATCCCACGGGCTTGACCCTACTCTACATATTGAGAAAGTTCCAGTCCTCCCCTCAACTGCAGAAATTGCCTAGACCTGTTGGTCGGGCACAGTGGCTCATGCCTGTAATCCCAGCACTTTGGGCAG
The DNA here is from genome assembly GCA_963573385.1 of Cacajao melanocephalus. Lineage (NCBI taxonomy): Eukaryota > Metazoa > Chordata > Mammalia > Primates > Pitheciidae > Cacajao > Cacajao melanocephalus. The sequence goes on from CAUYLG010072899.1 coordinate 11,308, forward strand.
ATCACTTGAGGGTGGGAGTTTGAGATCAGCCTGGCCAACATGGTGAAACATTGATTCTACTAAAAATACAAAAATGAGCTGGACATGGCAGTGAGTGCATGTAGTTCCAGCTACTCCCGAGGCTGAGACAGGAGAATCACTTAAACCCAGGAGGCAGAGGTCGCAGTGTCAAGATAGTACCACTATACTCAAGCCTGGGAAGCAGAATGAGATTCTGTCTCAAAAAAACAAAACAATTTCCTATACCTTCTAGCTCCTGTCCTCGGCATCCCCACACAAAGGCCCCATGCTGCCCGAGACCCAGGGGGCAGATCAAGCATGACATCAGACATCTGTGTCCTCAAAATAGGGCAGCTTGTTTCTGTCCCAGCCTCACGCACCACCTCTGCTGTCATGCTGGCCTCTGTCCTCCTCCACCTCATTATGGGATTTCCTAGAACAAGGACAGCCCCTCCCCAAGAAGCACCCCCATGCTTTCCACGGCAGAGCTCTTCCTGCAGACCTGTGAGCTCCCCCTCTGCAGCCAAAGGAAGCAAGGCTCAGCCAGGCACAGCGACTTGTCCTGTGTGTTCCCTCTAGGAACTACTCAGTGGTGGTGATGCTGCCACTGCTGCCTGGCTGGGATGAGCCCCTGGATGTGGCCTGGGTGACCCGCTACCTGGTGGAGGAGAAGCTGCTGCAGCTGCTCCGAGAGCTGTCCAGGGCCAACGTGCTGGCCAAGTTCTACCGGCTCAGATGCCGCCTGCTGCAGGGTCCCTGGGAGTGTGAGTTCTGCCCCGGGCTTTGCCGCCCTCCTCCTTGGGAGACCCCTGTCCCGTGGGCACAGCAGCAGGGCCATGCAGGGGCAGGTACTGTGGGGGCACAGGGAAGCCTGCAGAGGCTCATGGCATCGCAGTGCCAGGCCCAGAGCTTACAGGACTTCCCAAGGTCCTATGGGACTAGGGCTGAGGCTGCACATCTTGCTTTTTTCCAGAATATAAGGCCTGGCCCAGCAGAGGAGTACGAAGGGCGGTTCAGGGCTTCAGGCCAGCTCCCGCCCTGTGGGCTCTGCTGGAACAGAAGGCAGACCTCCTGTTACAGCTGGAAGGGCACTAATTGAGTTCAGACTCGCCAGTCGGGGTGACCTGCAGCCAAGGGCAGTGCTGGAATGACCGGTTCTGGGCTCCTGGGGAGCTTGCATGCGACTCAGGTGAATCTGCTAACCTCTGCGGACTCAGATTCCTCCACTGTGAAATGCAGGTAACCATGTGGCTCGCTCACATGGGTAAGGGGCATGTATGGTTCTTAATGCATGAGGGAGCCCCTCATGTCCATGGGGGAGCCACGGTACCCAGGTTTGGCAAGGAGTGGTTTATCTGTGTGGAACTCACACGGAGGCCTAGGGCTCCCTAGAAGCGTGGGTGCAGTCATGTCTAAGCGGCACGCTGATGCTGTAGAAAACAGCCTGGTCTTCAAGTTCTGTGTGTATGACCATGGGCTTCTCTGTGCCCCTCAGTTCTCACAGCTGACCATGGGGCTGGTAGTGCCTCCCTCGGGATGCTGGCCCTGGCCATGAGGTGCCTGGCTGTGCACCATAGGTGGTGCTTTCCTGCCACAGGCACAAGCAACCCCAAGGCACAGCTGGGGCTGCACTGGCTGGACTGGTCAGACCTGCTCCTTCGCAGGCCATCTCCTCCGTGTCCTGAAGAGGGCAGGTCTGCAGGACACTGCTGTCATTGTCATGTTTGAGGGAGCCGTTGGCCATCCACTTAATGTCTTTTTTTCCTCCGAGTAGCTTCCTTGAGATTAAATGGATGACTTGTATGATCTTTTTTTTTTTTTTTGAGACTAGGTCTCACTCTGTTGTCATGGTTGGAGTGCAGTGATGCGATCTCAGCTTACTGCACCCTTGACCTCCTGGGTTCAAGTGATCCTCCTTTCTCAGCCCTGCAAAGTGCTGGGATGGCTTAGCGCCACCGTTCCAGGCCGATCTGTGAATTTTAAGTGCATAATTCAGTGGCTTCTACTAGAATGAAACCCTGCAGCTGCCAGTCTGCCTGCTGTGTCCATGGCTGTGCCTGCACTGGACATCTGATGTAAATGGAAGCATAGAATACGTGGCCTCTGAGCCAGGCTTTGTTACTTAGCACAGCAGTTTTGTAGTGGGTCTCAGGACTCCATTCCTTATTAGGGCTGAATTGCTGTAGCCCTTCAGCTCATGTCATCCTGAAGCTGGTGGGGGATCGCTGGGCCTCTGGCTGCTGCACCAGGGAAGGGGGACTCCTGGCCTCATGGCAGGCTAAGCCGAGGCTCTAGGCATTGGGGTCCCCAGCAGGCATTGGGCTCTCACTGCAGTAGGTGGAGCTGGCTCCGCTCACCCTGCCTTTGGGGCTGCTTCTCCCCAGACCATGCCCTGGTGGTCGGGACCCAGCACGTGGTGACTTTCGACGGCCGGGTGTGGGACCTCAGCGGCCAGTGTGGCAGCATCCTGCTGGCCCGAGAGTGCTCACAACACATTCTCCCTGATGCTGAGTCAGACAGGCTCGGGGCTCATGGCCCTGACCGTGGAACTGAACCACGTGACCCTCATCTTCTACCGCAGCCTGCAGGTGAGGAGGAGAGGCCCGAGTTTCCCCTGGAGACCTGTGCCCACGGCAGGTTGCCTGGGGGGATGGCCCTTTCAAGCTTGTCCCCTGGCTGTTGTTCAGCCCTCCTGCCCACCCTCTCTGGTCCACAGGCCTACAGGCTATACAACTTCTCCCTGCCAGGGGAGAGCTGTCCAGACCTCCAGCTGGCTCCTGCCATGACAAGGAGGGACGTCCCCAGGATTGAGCTGGCCAGTGAGGACGGGGTCTCCATCTCCTGTGACGTACCCACCGGCCTCTGCAGCCTGAGTCTGGGCCTCTGGCACCATGGTGAGTCTGGGCCCCGGCGGGGTTGGGCCCACCACCAAGAGCCTCTTTGGAATGCACAATTCTCAGCTTCCAGTGTGACAGGTCCCTGGGCTGTAGGCGGTGACTGTGGTTGAGATGATGGCACTGAGGCCCAGGGCTTTCTGCCCCCATCCTTGGGATACATGGCTCCCTGGGAGAAGGGTGGAGTGGGCCCTTCTGTGGTCCCTCTGCCAAGGAACACAAAGGGCAGGCCTGGATTCCGGCCACTCCAGCTGAGGATGTGGGGAGGGGACATGGGGACACAAGCTGTCCTCAGTCCCTGTGCTTTCTCTCCCTCTTCTGATGAGGGTTTGGAGCTAGAGCCCTGGGCTCCGGGAGTCAGGGGTGGAGGTGATGAGATTCTACCACTCCTCGGTGTGCCTCAGGCTCATCTGTCATACAGGCCCCTGGGGGAGGATCACAGGCTCTCAGGACTTCCTCAGCTTCCCTCCTCCCCACAGGCATATCTGCTGGCCTTCTGAGCACCAATAACAGTGAAGCAGGCAATGAGCTGATATTGCTGGATGGCTCTGTGGCCTGCAGCCTGGTGGAGCTCAGCCTGTATCTGCCCTTCCTCCCTCCAACTAAGGCTCTTGAGGGCTGCTTGCTGCAGAGTCCCAGGAGAGGCAGATGGCCTGCTGGCTCTGCAGTAGTCTTTGCAGGCCCAGGGTTGGGGGAGTCTCCTGCTGAGGCCGATGTATGTAGGGGAGCCACATGGTCCAGCAGGAGGCCTGAGTCTTGCATCTGTCCTGCCAGGTGGATGGTACTGCAGGGCCACCGAGAAGACTCAGCAGGCCTGCCCAGGACAGAGTCCCACCTACCGGGCCTTCTTCCAGGACCCCTACTCCAGCTTGAGGAACTGCTTCCAGGTGGTGAGTGTGAGCCTGGCCCCTGGAGCACAGAAAGCCCTTTCCCCCATCTAGCCTAGGCCCCTCCTCCATGCCACTACCCAAGATAGCAACAGTGACTGGGTGGCCCTGATTTCAGGTGGACCCTGCAGCATTCCTCAGCCTGTGTGTGCAGGACCCCTGTGGCACCCGGGAGCTCCAGCCTGCCTGCACTCTGGTGGCCACCTACATCCACCTGTGTGCCCACAGCTTCATGCCCCTGGCCCCTCCACAGTGCAGTAAGCTGCTCCAGCCAGCTGGCACTCTGCCCCCTGTCTGGCATCTGCCTTTCAGCCCGAGGGAAAACCTGTCTCTTTCTCTTGCCAGGGAGGACAAATAATTGCCATTCAAGGAGCTAAGAGTCAAAACAAAACATTTACAGCCTGACACAGCTTCGCTGTGTGTCCCCTCCAAATCTCACATTTGTTAGAGGGGGTACATCCCTCAGGGATGGCTTAGCACCCTCCATTTGGTGAAGTGTCAGTTCTTGCTCTATTAGTTCACATGAGAGCAGTTTGTTTATAAAGAGCCTGGCACCTCCTCTCTGTCTTTGCACCCACTCCTGTTTCTGCCATGATTGTAAGCTTCCTGAGGCCTCACCAGAAGCCAAGCAGATGCTGGAGCTGTGCTTGTACAGTCAGGACTTCCTCAGCTTCCCTCCTCCCCACAGGCATATCTGCTGGCCTTCTGAGCACCAATAACAGTGAAGCAGGCAATTAGCTGATGTTGCTGGATGGCTCTGTGGCCTGCAGCCTGGTGGAGCTCAGCCTGTATCTGCCCTTCCCCCCTCCAGCTAAGGCTCTTGAGGGCTGCTTGCTGCAGAGTCCCAGGAGAGGCAGATGGCCTGCTGGCTCTGCAGTAGTCAATTACCTCTCTTATTTATTTGTGAACTGCCCAGGCTGGAGGGTAGTGCCACAATTTCACCTCACTGCAACTTCCACCTCCCAGGTTCAAGCAATTCTCCCGCCTCAGCCTCCCAAAAATACAGGTGCATATTTTAGTAGAGAGGGGGATTTGATGTTTTGTCCAGGCTGGTCATGAATTCCTGACTCTAGTGATCTGCCTGCCTCGGACTCCCAAAGTGCTGGGATGACGGGCCTGAGCCACCGTGCCCAGCCTCACTAGGGATTTCAGTGTCCACCATCATTTAGGGCAAATGCTCAGCCCCTGTTTTCCCTCTGCTCTCATACCAGAAAAATCATCATCGACACAGAAGATGATTTCTGTGAGCAAATGTGTAGGGGTTTGTCCCCACTACCAGGGTGGACCTCTAATTCAGTTCTAACACTAGCTACCTTGAGATTCTTCAGCCAGTGCTGCATATGGGGCTTCAGCCAAAGCCCCACTAAAAGGGCATAGAAGTCAGTGGCAACAAGAGGAGTGGACTTCCAAGAGTTTAAGATGTGAGAATTAGTGGCTGCCATTCACAGACATATAAAACTTAACAAATTCAATGGCAGAAGAGAAAATTAATCAATTGGAAAGTATGACAAAGGGAAGATGAAATGAGAGGATCCAACATGTCTCAAAGAAATTCCAGGCCAGGTGTGGTGGTTCATTACTGCAATCTCGGCACTTTGGGAGGCCAAGATGAGAGGATCATCTAAGGTCAGGAGTTCAAGATCAGCCTGGCCAACATGGTGAAACCCTGTCTTTACTAAAAATACAAAAATTAGCCAGGCATGGATGTGTGCACCTGTAATCCCAGCTACTCAGTAGGCTGAGGCAGGAGAAATGCTTGAACCCAGGAGGTGGAGGTTGCAGTGAGCTGGGATCTCACCACTGCACTCTAGCCTGGTGACAGAGTGAGAGTCTGTCTCAAAAACAAAAAAAAAAATTCCAGAATGAAAACAGAGACAGGACCCAGGACCCTTTAGAGTCAGGAGGTACAATCCCCAATACAACAAATCCATTCATACCTAGACCCATAGAAACAGAATTGCAGAAAAGACAAAGAAAAGGTCCTAAAAGCTACTGAGGAGGGTGGAAAGAAGGAAGAACATGTTGACAATTGCTTTCCCATCAGCAGCAACAGAAGACAGTGGAGTAAGAGAAAGTAAGCATGAGGTTAGGGTTTATACCAAGCTCAACTATTACTTAATGAAATAACCTCTCAGCACTGATCTGTCTAGAGATGTCTTTACCACAAATGGACACTTACTCAAAGGATACATCCACAAGTTCATTTATATACTGTCTGTGTCTGCTTTCCTGCTACAGCAGCAGAATATTTGCAAGGGAGACCACATTTTTGCTCTCTGAAAGACCCAATTAGGAAGATGGAAAGATAAGCTACAGATTGGGAAAAGCATTTACAAACCACCTATCAGACCAAGGACTCATCTCCAGAGACTCATCTCTAGAATATATAAAGAACTCAAAGCTCAAAAGTAGGCCAGGTGCAGTGGCTCACGCTTGTAGCACTTTAGGAGGCTGAGGCAAGATGGCTTGAACCCAGGAAGTCAAGGCTGCAGTGAGCCATGATTACACTCCTGGCGGCATGACAGAGTGAGGCCTTGTCTCACAAAACAAAGCCTCCAAAGTAAAAAATGGGAAATAAATGCATGAACAATGTTTGCACTCCCAGCCATAGAGAAACAAGGTAGTGCTACACACCTGAGCTCCTGTGAGTTCTGGCACTGGTTGGTGAGTTCCAGGGACTCCGTGGCATAAAGCATTAGTTGAACATCCAAATGGTCAGGTTGTGATTTCAGCATCCACTTATGAATGTACTAGAAAAAGCATTGTTCTAGTACCAAAAATGTGGTGGCTGCTGAGAATAAAGCTAGGCTTAGAGGTAGGAATCAATGTCATGGTCTACCAACCAGATCCTCTAGGGAAGCAGCCTTGGACTCATGAAGTGCCAAGAGAGGAGGTGGTGTGGCTCCACGGGAAGCTTGGAGAATCTGGGAATCAAGCAGAAGTGCTCGTTGTTCTGACCGTGTAAATACAAAACTGTCAGCTCCCACAGCCATCCACAGAACATCTGGGAGGACAAGCAACTCAGAAGATTTATAACCACAGGGTAACAATGGACTATTATCTGCAGTTAAGGTCCTCTCCCTTCCTCTTAGGGCTTATTTATTTATTTGAGACAGAGTCTTGCTATGTCACCCAGGCTGGACTGCAGTGGCACAATCTCAGCTCACTGCAACCTCCGCCTCCCGGGTTCCAGCAATTCTCCTGCCTCAGCCTCCTGAGTAGCTGGGATTACAGTCATGTGCCACCATGCCCCGCTAATTTTTTTGTGTTTTTAGTAGAGATGGGGTTTCACCACGTTGGCCCTGATGGTCTCGAACATCAGACCTCCTGATCCACCTGCCTTAGCCTCCCAAAGTGCTGAGATTACAGGTGTGCACCACAGTGTCCGGCTGGGTTTATTTTATTTTTTTAATCAAGAGCTAAATTCTTCCCCTCTCTTGGACACCAGTGAAGTATTTAAGAAAAGCAGTCACCAATTATGGTTAAATTTTAAAGGACAAATTAAAAGGTGGCTATAAGTTACAATATAAAGGCATCTTATGAACTCTCATAAGAAAAAGAGGAAGAAATTAAGACACTTTTTATTATCTTTTTGAGACAGGGTCTTGCTCTGTCCTCCAGACTGCAGTACAGTGGTGCAGCCTCCCACGTAGTTGGGATTACAGGCATCCACCACCACGTTTTTGTATTTTTAGTAGAGATGGGGTTTCATCATGTTGGCCAGGCTGGTCTCGAACTCCTGACCTCATGTGATCCTCCCACCTTGCACCCGACCAGCGAAATTAAGACATTCGCAGATAAACAAAACTTGAGAGAGTTTATTACATTGGGACCTACCTTGCAAGAAATGCTAAAGGGAGTTCTTCAAGTCAAAACAAAAGGATGCTAGGTGGACATTTGAAGCTACATATAAAAACCTGTATTACTGGAATTTTGATTCATATCTCTGATTTTAATTATTTTGTTGGATTTAAAATAGATGTGTAACCATAAGTCTACATTAAATATATAATTTATAAAAAAACAAATTAGGCATGGTGGCGTGCACCTGTAGTCTCAGCTATGGAGAATCGCTTGAGTCCACGGGCTTGAGGTTACAATGAGCTATGACAGTGCCACCGCACTCCAGCCTGGGTGACAGAGTGAGACCCTCTCTCTAAAATATAGATATACTTTGTAACAACAACATAGGACAGGGCAGAGCTGTCAAGGAGTAGAGTATTTGTATGTGATTGAACTTACTAGTTTAAAATTGATTGCTATAACTTCAGGATGTTTTATGTAATCCTCATGGTAATTACTAAGATTATATCTATAGTTTGTACACATAAGGAATAAAGAGGGATTGTACGTGTGTTACACACAAAAAAATCAATTAAACACAAAGGAAGGCAGAAGAAAGGAAATGAGAGAAAATAAACCATAAGCCATGCAGAAAACAATCCACAGAGCGGCACTGGGAGGCCCCGTCAATGGTGTGCTGGAGTCCTCCCAGAGCAACTGCTCACCGAGTCATTGGCTGTGGGCCTCATGGCACAGTCACCCAACAGGACAGTGAGTTCTGTCAGATGATAGTCTTTAAAAATGCAAATGAATTCTACAATCAAAAGACTGTAAGAGACTTACACATTGGTTGAAAGTGAAAGGATGAAAAAAGATATTCCATGCAAATGGTAACCAAAGAAAAAAAGAGGAGGAGGAGCTAGACTAATCTCAGACTAAATAGACTTAAGGTCAAAAGCTGTTTTAAGAGACAACAGTCAATTCACCAAAAAGATGTAAGTTATAAATGTGCATGCAACACACCTCAGAGCTCCTAAATACATGAAGCAAACACCGACAGAATGAAAGAAGAAACTTCTACAATAACAGTAGGTGACTCCAACACGTCACTTTTTTTTTTTTTTGAGACAGAATCTGACTCCGTTGCCCAGGCTGAACTGCACTGGCGTGAGACAGGTCATTGCAACCTCTTGGATTCAAGTAATTCCTGTGCCTCAGTCTCAGAGTAGCTGGGATTACAGGTGTGTGCCACCATGCCCCGATATTTTTAGTAGAGACAGGGTTTCACCACGTTGGCCAGGCTGGTCTTGAACTCCTGACCTCAAGTGATCCACCTGCCTTGGCCTCCCAAAGTGCTGGGATTACAAGCATGAGCCACTGTGCCCGGCCCAATAACTCACTTTCAATAATGGATACAACACCCAGACAGAAGATCAAGAAGGAAACAGGGGGCTTGAACAATACTATAGACAAATTGGACCTACCAGACATACACAGATGAGTTCACACAGCAGCAGAATACACATTCTTCAAAGTACATAAGGAATGTTCTCTGGGAAATATATATTAGGCCTCAAAGTGATATTTAATACATTTTAAATAACTGAGATCATAATAGCAGAAGGAAACCCAGAATATTCACAAATCTGTGAGAACTAAACAACACACTGCAAAACTATGGATCAAAGAAAAATCATAAGGAAAATTAGAAAGTATTTTGAGACAAAACAATGTATCAAATCTTATGGGATGCAGCAAAAGCAGTGCTATGAGGGAAATTTATAGCTGTACATGCTTACATTAAAGAAAGCTGGCCAGGGGCGGTGGCTCACACCTCTAATCCCAGCACTTTCGAAGGCTGAGTCAGGCAGATAGCCTCATGTCAGGAGTTCAAGACCAGCCAGGCGTGGTGGCAAGCACCTGTAATCCCAGCTACTTGGGAGGCTGAAGCAGCAGAATCACTTGAACCTATGAGGAGGAGGTTGCAGTGGGCTG
>CAUYLG010072901.1:0-26837 GCA_963573385.1 Cacajao melanocephalus
TTACAGAGACAGGAATTACCATATCAGGCCCGCTTGGGGTAAACAGAGCCATAAAATGTTTACAGAGACAGGGATTACCATATCAGGCCCACTTGGGGTAAACAGAGCCATAAAACGTTTGCAGAAACAGGGGTTACCATATCAGGCTCGCACAATGACTCATGAAACCGCCATGGCACGCCCTGTTCTTCGTGTCAGTAGCCAAAATATTTTACAGAAGTTATGCATCAACACTTCGTCCCTTCCCTCAGCTCAACAGCCTCCAGGTGAGAGGTGAAACATGTATGGGCTCAAGCTCAAAATGGCCATGGTACAGTTAAGCACCGTGAACGGGAGCGATCCCCACAGGAAATTAGCACAACTAGTATGAAGAACAGTCTGGAGGGTCCTCAAAAAACTAAAGCTACTATATGATCCAGCAGTCCTATTTCTTGGTATATGTCCTAAAGGAAGGCAATCAGTATATTCAAGAGATATCTGCTCTGTCATGTTTATTGCAACATTGTTCACAATAGCTAAGATTTGGAAGCAACCTAAGTGTCCGTCAACAGATGAGACGGATGAAGAAGAAGTGGTACATGTACACAATGGAGTACTATTCAGCCATAAAAAACAATGAGATTCTGTCATTTGAAACAACATGAGTGGAACTGGAGGCCATTATGTTACATGAAATTAGCCAGGTACAGAAAGACAAACTTCACATGTTCTCACTTACCTGTGGGAGCTAAAAGTTAAAATATTTGAACTCATGGAATTAGAGAGTAGAATGATGGTTACCAGAGACTGGGAAGGGTAGTGGAAGGGGAAGGGGAAGTAAGAATAGTTCATGGGTACAAACTAAAATTAGAATAAAAGAGATGTTATTTGATAGCATTACAGAATGACTACAGTCAATGATAACTTACTGTGCATTTAAAAATGACGAAAAGAGCATAATTGGATTGCTTGTAACACAAAGAAAGGATAAATGCTTGAGGTCACAGATACTCCATACACCCGGATGTGATCATTAGGCATTGTATGATTACATCAAAATACCTCATGTATTCCATAAATATATGCTCCTAATATGTACCCACAAAAATAAAAAACAAAATTAGAATAATTTTCTTTTATTAGAAAACAAGTTTTTCAAGTCTACAAAGTCAGGTATATTTGATTCAGTGACATACCATCCTGTGCTAGAATTGTTTGGAACATTAATATTATTGTTTTAACTATATTCTGCCAGTTAGATTTCTAAAGTATGCATGAGGACAGTTTGCCAAGGACTTGAGCCTTTGGTTCTAAGATGGTAGCTCTTCTTTTACTGTATGTTTTTCAACTTGATGGTGGTAGATGAATGCCATCTTGAAGTATTTATAAGGGAAAATAATACAATAAATAATAATGAAACTCAGGTTGTGATCCTTCCTTTCTTCGATATTTTGGTAAATGTCATGACTTCTACCCTTTACTGAAGAAACATAAACTCAGTTCAGGAGTGTCATTTTTAGTTCCTCATTTTCTGCCCCTCCACGTCTAATTTATCAGCAAGTCCTGTCGATTGACTAGTTACAAAGTATGTGTATCCTGGGTTTTTCACTATCTCCTCATTGCCATTGTTGTCACACACAAGTGACCATTTTGTCTTGCCTCGATTAATTCAACAACCTTTTAACTAATCTCCCTGCTTTCACCCAGTCTAAAATTAAGTCCGCATTCCACACTGAAAACAAAAATCATGATAAGCCTAAATTAGAGCATGTCACATCTTTGCTTCTCAATACACTTAGAATAAAGTGAAAACTGTTTGTTTAGTCTACACAATTTGACCCCTGACTCTTTTCAAATTCATTTCCTACTTATCTCGCTAGACTGCCGCCTCACCAGCATTCTTTTGTATTCCTTAAGCACATAAAAAGGTTCCCACTTCAATGCCTTTGCACTTGTATCTTGGGTCTCTAGCTCTCTTTTCTCAGATATTCACATGGCTAACTCTTGCCAAAAAGGCTATCCATGATCAATCTATAGTAGCACTCTCAGATCATTTTAAATATATATATGTATTTTAATGAGGCAAACTCTAATTCTGTTACCCAGGCTGGAGTGCAGTGGTATGATCTTGACTCAGGGCAGCCTTGACCTCCCCAGGCTCAAGTGATCCTCGAACTAGAGCTTCCTGAGTACCTGGGACTCCAGGTGTGTACCACCACTCCTGGATAATTTCAGTAATTTTTGTAGAGACAAGGTTTCACCGTATTGTCCAGGCTGGACTCAAACTCCTGGGCTCAAGTTATTCACCCATCTTGGCATCTCAAAATGCTGGGATTACAGGTGTGAGCCACTGCGCCCTACCAGGTCATTTTATCATAATATTTTGTCCTGATTTAATTACTTACAGCTCTTATCTTGTCTCTTTAGTTACTTACTTGTATGGTCTTTCTCCTTCATCTTGAATATAAATCCTGTAAGAATAGGGACTTTTCTGTGCATACTATATCCCCAAGGCTTAAGTAATTCCTGGAATGTAGTTAGTGCTCACCAAGTAATTGTAAATGATATAAATAAAGTGTTGAATGGTGCTGGGTTGGGAGAATAAAAAAGAACCTGAAAATAAAAGACGGAAGCACTTTGTGGAATGTCTCAAGGGATCATTCTACACCCTTCTTTCTTACCCGATGTTAAACATAAGCACTTCTTTTGAATAGAAATTAGATTATTATTGATCCAACTCTATGAAGTATTGAGTTTATCATTTTTTTATACCATGCCTATATCCTCTGCAGTACTATGCGGATATAAACGTAAATTCCTCCAGGTCAGGAACTCACAGAATTTGACAGATTTGTATCTTTGGCCTCTCAAAGCTTGAAGTTTCTTAGTAGATATCATTTGGATGATATATTTTAGGAGAAATAATAAGGGCATAAAGTGTAACTGGAACCTGTGTCCTGAAAGCTACATAGAAGCTTGTGCCTTTAGATTTGCCTTATTCTTAAATACTTTGTGGTTTATAGTGAGAAGAAAGCTCACAGTTCCTCATCAGGAAGCCATTTTTTATGCCCCTGAAAATTCTTTTTGTAGGTTAAAGCAGTCACTTTATGATGTGGGAAATGCTTCTACTGTAGCTGGAAGGCAAGCCACTGATTCCCATTATATCTGCATGAAGGTTTCTTTCCCTTTCTATGGATTTATAACTGAAAAATGACTGTATTCTGTTCTGATAGTTCCATAAAGAGAAAAAAAAGGAAAAAATAAATTAGTGTGCAATATAATTTTAGTGTCAAGCTAATCATAAAATTTATAAATAAGCTTTTTTTTTTTTTTTTTTTTTTTTACTATACTTTAAGTTCTGAGGTATGTGTGCAGATCATGCAGGATTGTGGTGGTCTGCTGCATCCATCTCCCCATCACCTACATTAGGTATTCTAATGTTATTTCTCCGCAATCTCCCCAACACCTGCTATCCCTAGCCTCCTCACCCCCAACAGACCCCAGTGTGTGATGTTCCCCTCCCTGTGTCCATGTGTTCTCATTGTTCAACACCCACTTATGAGTGAGAACATGCAGTGTCTGGTTTTTTGTTCTTGTGTCAGTTTGCTGAGAATGATGGTTTCCAGCTTCATCCACGTCCCTGCAAAGGACATGAATTCATCCTTTTTATGGCTGCATAGTATTCCATGGTGTATATGTGCCACATTTTCTTTATCCAGTCTATCCTTGATAGGCATTTGGGTTGGTTCCAAGTATTTGCTATTGTAAACAGCGCCACAATGAACATACGTGTGCATGTGTCTTTATAAAAGAATGATTTATAATCCTTTGGGTATATACCCAGTAATGGTATTGCTGGGTCAAATGGTATTTCTAGTTCTAGATCCTTGAGGAATTGCCACAATGTCTTCCACAATGATTGAACTAATTAACACTACCACCAACAGTGTAAAAGTGTTTCTATGTCTCCACATCCTCTCTAGCATCTGTTGCCTCCTGATTTTTTAATGATCACCATTCTAACTTGCATGAGATGGTATCTCAATGTGGTTTTGATTTGCATTTCTCTAAAGACCGCTGATTCCCATTATATCTACATGAAGATTTTCTTCCCTTTCTGTGGATTCATTACTGAAAAATGACTATATTCTGTTCTGATAGTTCCACAAAATGAAAAAAAAAAGGAAAAAAAAGAGTTAGTGTGCAATATAATCTTAGATAGTGTTAAGCTACTTATAAAATTGACAAATCTGCTTTCTAAGTAATGTATAAATTTTATAAAAACCCTGTCATATATTTTTCCAATTCAAATGTTTTATTCTTGGATATTGCTGACTTATTGGAATACATAGGCCAGAGACTTAGATCAGCTGTGACATTTGCTGTTGTGATTACTTAGCTATCCGAACTAGTTCTTATGTCAAAAATTAGGAAATTCTGAATGCTGTAAGTTTCATACTTTGCATGATTTACCGCTTTTTGTCACTGAAATGTGGTTCTCTTAGTCACTGGGATGCATATTGCCTAAAAATGCTGGGTTATAATAAAGCAACAGCAGTGAGAACAGCTAAAATTATAATTCTTGCTTTTAACAGATGGATACTAGATGTGTTCTAGATCTAGAGAGACTGCTTCATTAACTCACAGAAAATGAAGGTGAAGATAAACATGGCTGGTCTTTTATATATTTTTTAAAAATTTCTTATGTTAAGTAATAAAAAAAACAAAAACTTTCTCAGATGTAGACATTGGAAAAATACTAGTAAGGGGGGAAATAATCAACCTTAGGATAGTTGTGAAATAGAACACACCAGGATAACTAGGGACTGTCTTTGCAAGTTTAACTTAGATTCTCCTTCTCTTCCTATCTCTAAATCTTGCATGGTAAAGTAGCATTTAAATTGTAGCTTTGATGAGCAATTTTGAGCACTGTGGTTTCTTATAGATTCATTTGCATTAGGTTTTCAACAAGTGTAGTTTACTAGAATAACAATCTGTGTGAGGCTTTATCTGAGTGTTAAAGATGACATCTAAACCACTGGTAGAACTGTGGTATCTCATCCTTAAAGTCCCCATGAAAAACAGCTGTATAGCTTTCTTAGTAATATACTGTAGTGTATAGCTTTAGTGTCCAGAACATTTTTCTTGATAGCTCATCCTTCCTTTTCTTTTGTTACGATTCATGTTAGAGCTAAAGAACACTTTATTTTGGAACTCCAAGGTTAAATTTCCTAAGACAACTTTTTTACATTAAACTACTCAAGAGACTGAAGTAGTAAGGAAAGCATGTCCGAACCATACAATTTAAGCCTGTGAAGTTCTTGTAAACCAATTATTACTCTCCACAGTGTTCTACTATGACTACTTATATTTGATCATGTTGATTTTAATCTCAGAATCTCCAGACGCTCAGAGGTCTGCCCAGATGCCAAATCACTGGTTTCCTGGATTTCAAAATCTCTCTCTGCCTCAGATAAAAGTCTTATAATGTGTTTCTTTGCCTGAACTTGTGCAGAGAGTCTGTCTTCAACTGTGTTGATTTGATTACTTTTCTAGTTTTTTTTTTGATGAAGTATTAGAGCAACAGTTCTTAGACTTATACTTTCTATAAGAAATAGCATAAAAATCTCATTTTAACAAATATTATGGAACAACACGTCTACAAAAGGTGCTCTATTACGTTTGGACATACAGTGTAAAAAAACAGATTTGGTCACAGAATCCTTAGTTGTCAGCATCACACCCTGGCAAACTGAAGCAGAAGGAAAATCTTGGGGAACACTATTAAGGATTCCTACACTAAATAGAAACTTGAGCACTAGGTAAGAAATATAGGTAGAAGCAAATGTCAGACAGCTGAAGTGACCAGTTTTCACAGACCTTATAAACGAGTGTGGAAGAGATACTATCATCAGAAAACCTCCCAACATATCATTTATAATTATAATGTGAGACTGGTACTTTTTTAAAAAAAATTGAGTGCTGAGAAAGAGAATGACAAAGTGGGAGTGGTGATGGGAAAATGCTTATGTTTAAAATGAGTGGAAGCATGAGAAGAAGCCTTATAGTATGGCTGTATTGAAAATTCTTTTATTATCAATATTGTTTTATTACATCACTTGTACCTTAAGGAGATATGACTGATTCCTAGGGAGGTTGAGATGCTGATGAGGGAAATGGAGTAGCTAGGAAAATGTTCCAGGCAGAAGAAGTAGTGCATCTAAAGTCTTGATGGCAAAAACCACTAGGATATATTTGATGGATCAAAAGGAGTCCAGTGTGGCTGAGGCAGAGTGGATGGGGGAAAGGGTAAAATGAAATGAGGTTTGGGAGGTGAAGAGTGGTATGGTCATGACAGACTTTGAAATCTATTTGAGGTGAAATTGGAAGTTTGGAAGAGTTTTAACCAAGCCAGTGGATTTTTATTATGTATATTTATTAAAGATTATTTTGACGGCCGTGTTGAGAAGAGAGTAGAAAGAAATAGAGAAGTAAGGAGCCTACTGCTATTGCATATGAAAATGATGTAACATTAATGCCTTTTATCTGCGTGGGGACAATGCAGGGAGAAGCAGTCAAATATAAGATATAAATGGGAGTATATGTGCCAGGACTTATTGATGGATTACATACTAATGTTGATAGATAACTTTCAGTTCTTGAATGGGGAACTTTTATTTATGTATGTGATATTTATACAATATTCTAGATGTGTTTGACTACAAAAGACAGAAATTTAATTAAAATTCAATTTTACAAAGAATTTACTCATAAATCATATTGGCTCATATGATTGGGAAATCTAAGGGTGGATTAGGACTTCAGGAAAAGCTGTATCGAAGACTATAGATGACTTCTGAATTTAGTATTAACTTATCTCTCTTTCTTTTAAGAAAAATATACTGCTATCCTTTTTTCAAGTGTCAGTCAACACAATCTCAGGCAGCCCTACATTAAAAACATCAGAGGAATAAGAGATATTTTCTAACCCAGATATAGTCTCTGAGAAGGGCTCTGATAAGTCCTTCTTGGTGTCAATTGTGCAATGGCAATTAAACATTACGTCTAAGGCTAGGTGCGTATGTGTACTTCTAAGGGGGCAGCCACTATTGTCCTAACAGAGGTATGGGGAAAACACTTACTGCATATATTCAAACTGACTAACTAAGCCATGGAAATCCACTGCAACTATATAGAATAACCTGTGAGAAAGACAAAAATAGTGCTCTAGTAGGTGCCCTTAGCTAGACCTCAGTATTCTTCTGTTGAACATAAACAATTTGGCAGAACATTAACATCAGACAAGGCAGTGCTGTGACTGTGATGAATAGAGAAAAAATACCACTGTGTAGTCATATCTGAACACAAGGCATGCGCATCATCTAAGCCGCAGAAGTTACTCCAAAGCCCTCTAACCAGGCTAAAATGAGTAGCTGCTGCTTCTTTACCAATTACAGTGTTTGTCTGGTTCTAGTTTATTTTTGTTATTTATTTATTTATTTTTTATTTTTGTGGGTATGTAATAGGTATATATGTTTATGGGGTACATGAGATGTTTTGTAACAGGCGTGCAATGTG
Organism: Cacajao melanocephalus; assembly: GCA_963573385.1. Lineage (NCBI taxonomy): Eukaryota > Metazoa > Chordata > Mammalia > Primates > Pitheciidae > Cacajao > Cacajao melanocephalus. The sequence continues at coordinate 7,558 of CAUYLG010072901.1, forward strand.
AACTAGCACATCATAGAGAATGGGGTATCCATATTCTCAAGTATTTATTCTTTGAGTTACAAAAGACCCAATTACATTCTTTATTTTGAAATGTACAATTAAGTTATTATTGACTATAGTTACTACATTGCGCTATCAAATAGTAGGTCTTATTCATTCTAACTTTTAAAAATATCCATTAACCATCCCCACCCCTCCCCACCCCCACATCCTTCTACCCTTCCCAGCCTCTGGTCACCATCCTTCTACTCTCTGTGTCCATGGGTTCAGTTGTTTTAATTTTTAGATACCAGAAATAAATGAGAACATGAGATGTTTGTCTTTCTGTCCCTGGCTTATTTCATGTAACATAATCATGTCTAATTCCATACAAAGTGTTGCAAATGACAGAATCACATTCCTTTTTATGGCTGAATAGACCTCCATTGTGTATATGTACCATATTTTTTAACCCATTCATCTGTTGATGGACACTTAGTTTGCTTCCACATCTTAGCTATTGTAAAGAGCGTTGCAACAAACCTAGGCATGCACATATCTCTTCAATATACTGATTTACTTTCTTTGGGGTATATACCCAGCAGTGGGATTGGTGAATCATATGGTAGCTCTATTTTTAGTTTTTTGAGGAACCTTCAAATGGTTCTCCATCGTGGTTGTACTAATTTACATTTTCACCAACAGTGTGAAATTTGTACTAATTTAGTGGTTGTACTAATTTACATTTTCACCAACCAGCTTTCAGTTTTTCCCCATTAAGTATAACAGTATGTTGGTAAAATGTAATGTGGTATTTATACATTATTCTAGATGTGTTTGACTACAAATGACAGAAATTTAATTAAAATTCAATTTTACAAAGAATTTACTCATAAATCATATTGGCTTATATGATTGGGAAATCTAAGGTGGATTAAGACTTTAGGAAAAGCTGTATCAAAGCCTATAGATGACTTCTGAACTTAGTATTAACTTCTTATCTCTATTTCTTTTAAGAAAAATGTTTGCTATCCTTTTTTTTCAAGTGTTAGTCAACACGATCTCAGGCAGCCCTGTGTTAAAAACATCAGAGGAATAAGAGATATTTTTTAATCCAGATATAGTCTCTGAGAAGGGCTCTGATAAGTCCTTCTTGGGTGTCAAGAAAAGGGTTCCCTTTTCTCCACATGTTTGCCAGCATTCATTGATTTGTTATTGCTTGTCTTTTGGGTATAAGTCATTTTAACTAGTGTGAAATGATATCTCATTGTAGTTTTGATTTACATTTCTCTGATAATCAGTGATGCTGAGTACCTTTTCATATATTGGTTTTCCATTTGTATGTCTTCTTTGAGAAATATCTATCCAAATCATTTGTACATTTTTGGATCAGATTATTTGATTTTTTTCTTTGGGAGTTGTTTGAGATCTTCACATATTTTGGTTATTAATCCCTTGCCAGATGGGTAGTTTGAAACATGCAAATATTTTCTTTCATTCTCTGGGTTGTCTTTTCACTTTGTTGACTGTTCCTTTGCTGTGCAGAAATGTTTTAACTTGATGTGATCCCACTTGTCCATTTTTGCTTTGGTTGCCTATGCTTATGAGATATTACTCAAGAAATTTTTGCCCAAACCAATGTCCTAGAGATTATCCCCAATGTTTTTGGTAGTAGTTTTATAGTCTGAGGCCTTAGATTTAAGTCTTTAACACATTTTAATTTTATTTTTGTATATTGAGCCAGATAGGTGTCTAGTTTCATTCTTCTGCATATTAATATCCAGTTTTCCGAGCACCATTTATTGAAGAGATGGTCTTTTTCCTATTGTATGTTCTTGGCACCTTTGTTGAAAATGAGTTCACTGTATGTGTGCAGATTTGTTTGTGAGTACTCTGTTCTGTTCCCTTGGTCGATGTGTCTGCTTTTATGCCAATACCATCCTGTTTTGGTTACTATAGCTCTGCAGTATAATTTGAAGTCAGGTAATGTGATTCCTCCAATTTTATGCTTTTTGCTCAAGATATATTTGGCTATTCTGGGTCTTTTGTGGGTACATATAAATTTTAGGATTGTTTCATATTTCTGTGAATAATATCATTGGTATTTTGATAGGGATTCATTTGAATCCATAGATTGCTTTGGGAAGTGTGGACATTTTAACAATATTGATTTTTCCAATCCATAAACATAAAATATTTTTCCATTATTTGTTGTCCATTTCAATTTATTTTATTAGTGTTTTCAAAATAGAGGTTTTTATTTTCTTTGGTTAATTCCTAGATATTCAATTTTATGTGTGATTATTTTAAATGGGATTACTTGATGTCTTGTTCAGATTGTTCACTGTTGGCATATAGAAATGCTACTGATTTTTGTATGTTGATTTTGTATGCTGAAACTTTCCTAAATTTGTTTATCAGTTCTAGTAGTTTTTAGATAGAGTCTTCAGGTTTTTCCAAATATAAGATCATATCATATGTAAACAAGATAATTTGACTTCTTTCTTTCCCATTTGAAGGCCCTTTATTTCTTTCTCTTGTCTGACTGCTCTGGCTAGGACTTCCAGTACTATGTTGAATAATAGTGGTGAAAGTGGGCATCCTAGTCATGTTCCAGATTTCAGAGGAAAGGCTTTCAGTTTTTTCCCATTCAGTCTGACAGTAGCTGTGGGTCTGTCATATATAATTTTCATTATGTGCCTTCTATTCCCAGTTTTTTGAGGTTTATTATTATGAAGGGATGTTGAAATTCCTTAAATGCTTTTTCAGCATCAATTAAAAGATCCTATGGTTTATATCCTTCATTCGGTTGATATGATGTATTACATTGATTAATTTGCATATATTGAACCATCCTGCCATCCCAGGAATAAATCCCACTTGGTCATGATGAATGATCTTTTCATTGTATTGTTGAATTTGATTTGCTAGTATTTTGTTGAGAATATTTCTGCATTAATATTAATCAGAGATATTGGCTTGTAGTTTTCTTATTATAGTGTTTGGGTTTGGTATCAGAGTAATATTGGCCTCATAGAATGAGTTTGGAAGTATTTCCTCCATAGTAGTATGAGTATTATTGGTATTAGTTCTCTTTAAATGTTTGGTAGAATTCAGCAGTAAAGCCATTATGTCCCAGGTTTTTCTTTACTGGGAAGTTTTGATCTTTTTACTTGTTATTGGTCTGTTAGGTTCTGGACTTCTTCTTCCTGGTTGAATATTGGTAGGTTGTAAGTATTCTGACATTTTAATTTTCTTCTAGATTTTCCAATTTATTGGCATATAGTTGCTCACAGTAGCCACTAATGGTCCTTTGAATTTATGCAGTATCTATTATAATGTCTCTTTTTTCTCCTGCCTCAGCCTCCTGAGTAGCTGGGTTTACAGGCATGTGCCACTGTGCCCAGCTAATTTTTGTATTTTTAGTAGAGGTGGGGTTTCAACATCTTGGCCAGGCTGGTCTCAAACTCCTGAACTTGTGATCCACTGGCCTCGACCTCCCAAAGTGCTGGGATTACAGGTGTGAGCCACCTCACCTGGCCCATTGCCTCTTTTTACAGTTTTTATATTGAGATCTATTCTGTCTGATACAAGCATAGTGACTCCTGCTCTTTTTGGTTTCCATTGGCATGAAGTATCTTTTTCCATCCCTTTATTTTCAGTCTATGTGTGTCTTTATATGTGAAGTGTGTTTCTTGTAGGCAACAGATCAATGGGTCTTGTTTTTTTCATCTATTCAGCCACTCTTTGTCTTTTGATTGGAGAGTTTATTCCATTTACATTTAATGTTATTATTGATAAGGACTTACTCCTGCCATTTTATTATTTGTTTTCTGGTTCTTTTGTGGTCTTCCGTTCTTTGTTTTATTTCTGTCTGCTTCTAGTAAAGATGATTTTCTCTGCTGATATAAATTAAGTTTCTTGCTTTTTATTTTTTGTGTATCTGTTGTATGTTTATTGGTTTGAGGTTACCATGAGGCTTACAAATACTATCTTGTAAATCATTATTTTAACTTGATAACAACTTAACATTATTTGCATAAATAAACAAACCAAATGAAAATTAATAAAAACTCACCTCAACTTCATCCCCCTGTTTTTTAACTTTGTGTTGTTTCTGCTTATATCTTATTGTACTGACTTTGTCTTGAAAAGTTGTAGCTGTCATTTTTGATTGGTTCATCATTTAGTCTTTCTACTTAGGAAAAGGGTAGCTTACACACTGCAGTTACAGTGTTATAATATTCTGTTTTTCTGTGTACTTACTATTACCAGTAAGTTTACTACTTTCAGGTGATTATGTATTACTCATTAATGTTATTTTATTTCTGATTGAAGTATTTCCTTTAGTATTTCTTGTAGGACAGGTCTGGTATTGATGAAATCCCTCAGTATTTGCTTGTCTGGGAAAGTCTTTATTTCTCCTTCATGTTTGAAGGACATTTTTTGCCAGACATACTATTTTAGGGTAAAAAATATTTTCCTTCAGCCTTTAAATATGTTATGCCACTCTCATGGCCTGTAAGGTTTCCACTAAAAAGTCTACTGTCAGATGTATTAGAGCTATTATATGTTGTTTATTTTTTTCTCTTGCTGCTTTTAGAATCCTTTCTTTATCCTTGACCTTTGGGAATTTGATAATTAAATGCCTTTAGGTAATATTCTTTGGGTTAAATCTGCTTGTTGCTCTACAGGCTTCTAGTACTTGCAGATTAATATCTTTCTCTAGGTTTGGTAAGTTCTCAGTTATTATCCCTTTGAATAAACTCTCTACCCCTATCTCTTTCTCTACCTCCTCTTTGAGGCCAATAACTCTTAGATTGCCCTGTGGATGCTATTTTATAGATCCTGTAGAAGTGCTTCATTGTTTTTTGTTCTTTTTTCTCTTATGACTGTGTATTTTGAAATAGCTTGTCTTCAAGCTCACCAGTCCTCTCTTCTGCTTAATCCATTCTGCTATTAAAGAACTCTGATGCATTCTTCAGTGTGCCTATTGAATTTTTCAGCTCCAAAATTTCTGCTAGATTCTTTTTAATTATTTTAATCTTTTTTTCTTAAATGTATCATTTGATAGCGTTCTGAATTCCTTCTCTGTGTTACCTTGAATTTCTTTGCATTTCCTCAACACAGCTATTTTGAATTCTCTGTCTGAAAGTTCACATATTTCTGTTTCTCCAGGATTGATCCCTCAGGCCTTATTTGGTTCATTTGGTGAGGTCATGTTTTCCTTGATAGTGTTGATACTAGTAGATGTTCTTTAGTGTCTGAGCACTAAAGAGTTAGGTATTTGTTGTAGTATTCACTGTCTGGGCTTATTTGTAGCTGTCCTTATTGGGAAGGTCTTCCAGATATTTGAAAGGAACTTGAGTGTTATAATCTAAGTTTTTTTCTGCTTTAGGGGGTACTGCAAACACAATAACAATATGGTTCTTGCAGACTCCTAGGGGTATCACCATCATGGTCTTGGACAAGATCCAGGAGAATTCTCTGGATTACCAGGCAGAGACTTTTGTTCTCATCTGTTACTTTCTCCCAAACATACAGAATCTCTGTCTCTGTTCTGAGCCTCTAAAGGTGGAGGATAAGTGACACAAATACCCCTGTGGCCACCAGCACTACAACTGCACTGGGATAGACTGAACCAGCACAGTGCTGGGTCTCACCCAAAGCCTACTATAACCACTCCCTGGTTAATGCCTATGTTTACTTAAAGCCCTAGGCTCTACAATCAGCAGGTAGCAAAGCTAACCAGGTGTGTCTCCTTCCCTTCTGGGTGGCATGGTCACATAGGCCCTGAGTGGGTTCAGAAGTGCCACTTGGGAGTCTGGTACTGGAGTCAAAAACCTTAGAAATCTAACTGGTATTCTATTATATTGTGGCTGAGCTGACACTGAAACCACAAGATACAGCTCTTCCCACTCTTCCATCTTTCGAATGCAGAGGAGAGTTACCCCACGGCTGCCACGAGTCCTGGTCTCGACAGTACTGCTAGACTACCGCAAATATTCTCTTAAGGCCCAGGGTCTCTTAAGTCAGCTTGTTGTACATGCTGCCTGGCCTGGGACTTATCCTTCACGGGAGGTTCCTCTCTGGCCCAGGGCAGGTCCATAAATGCCATCCAATGTCAAGTCCTGGAATCAGGGACCCCAAGAGTCCACTTGTGGCATTGTTGGTGCCTAAGATGCAAGACTAGCCTCCTTTACTTTTCCCTCTGCTTTTCTCAAGCAGAAGGAGTTTTGCCCTGTAGCCACCATAGCTGGCAATGTGCTGAGTGTCCCCTGAAGCCAGCAAGTCTCAGAGGCTCACCAATGCCCTTGATGCAGTACCTGGGTATCACTGCTGGTAGTTAGGGGCCAAGGGCTCTTCAGTTAGCAGATGATGAAGCTGGAAGGACTGGGTCCTTTCCGTTAAGGCAGTGCATTCCCATTTGGCCCAGGGTATATCTAAAATGTCATCTGGGACCTATGGTCTGCAAAGGGGCCTTATTACTCTGACTTGTGCCCTATCCTATTGTGGCTGATTTGGTATTCAAAACAAAGTCCTCCTCACTCTTCTCTCTCCTTTCCTCAAGTGGAATTTTTGTTGTTGTTGTTGTTCTCCAAGCATCTTGTTGAAGTAACATGTGCTTAATATCAGAAAGAGAACTTTTGTTTTTAGGAGAGTTGCACATTTAGGGCATAATAAATATACAGAAGAGGTCTCTTTTGGAGTCATTAACTGTGCAGCATGGGCTAGAGGAGGATTGATGCCAGCACTCCCTTAGCCTCCCCAGCTGGTGTCTCAGTACATTTCATGACCTCCCAGTTCACTGTCTCTGGGCCTAGTTCAGCAGTAGGACTTGATGAAGAGTTCCAGTCCATATAGTCTAGACTGCCTTTCAAGGTTACTTAGAGAGCAAAAGCCTTTTGGCCCTGAGTGGTGACATTTGTGAGCACTCAAGTTTAGACCACTGGGATCGGCTATTCAGCCTGGCTAAGACTGATTTAAATGCTCCCTCTGTGGGCTGGCATCAGCTGAGTTTGGTCTGATTTTCCTTTCTGCTCTGACAGAACAGTACGGCATTCAATGATTCACAATTCTTGTGTTCTCTCACCTGTAGCATCCAGAGCAGCTCTCTGCACCAAGGCACCACTGCTGAGGGTAGGGGAGAGGTGGTGTTGGTGATTCAAGACTCCTTTTTTCTGTCTCTTCAGTATATTCTTCAGCAATATGAAGTTAAAACCAGATAATATGTGTGTTCACCCGATTTTTGGTTCTTATAAAGGTGTTTTCTTCTGGCTAGATAATTGTTAACTTGGGGTCTTTGTAGAGGGAAAGATAAAGGGTGATGCTTTTTATTCCACCATCTTGCTCCACCTCCTGCTCTGGGTCCAGTTTATTAACATACCCAATAATACAATTACTTTGACTTCCTGACAGTATCTAATTCAGAGCCATCCTCCACTTTAAATCCTCATTTTTCAAGTCTCGGATGAATCATCTTCTCTGCTGCCCAAGGTAAAAGAATCTTTCACATTTATATAACCAAGTTATTTTCTTTACGAAATTTGTTTCAGTATCTAGGCTTTTTGTTCATTTATCTATTCCCTTGTCTATGGTCTGTTTTGCTCTGCAATGTGAGCTCCATATGGGCACAAATCTTTTCTAGAATGTGCACCATCAGTGCCTGATATGGGGACTGAGATTTAGTAGCTGCTCAAGTGTTTTTGAATTTATGTATGAAAGGGTAAATAGAATAAATTTGGTAGGTGACTTGAATTAAACAGAGAATTGTAGTATTTTGAGAAATGCATTAGAAATCTCAAGAAATATATAACGAGAGGTTAGGGATTGAATGTTCCCTGAGGCTGGGTGATCAGAAGAGGCATGAAGAGCTGGTTGCATTTAAGTAGGGCCTTGAAGGATAGTTAGAATTTAATAAGTGGAGATCTGGGATGAAGGAAGGAATATTATATAATTGTCAAGCCTTAGGAATGGTGATGAGTCTGTTTTGGCTGGAGCACAGACTTCTCAAATGGAATTGAGGAAATAAGACTTAGGAAGGTAAGTTGGTGTCAGGCTGTCCATGCTTTGAAAGGCACACTAAGACAAGATTCTGTTCTGCAAGTTAAGTACAACTGTTGACTTTGAGCAAAGAGGTGACTTAATCAGAGTTGTTTCTTTAGGTGACTACTATGAAAGTAGCATGTGCAATGGTTTGTAGAGGGAAGCATTTGTGAGGAAAATAAGTTGGAGATTATTGGAGATTATTGCCCAGAACAATATAGGTGAAAGCTGGGAGAACCTGATCTAGGGAGTTAAAATGGGAATTGAAAGAAGATGGTGAATGCAAAGGATAAGTTAGCAATAAATTGAACACGCAGGGTATTCAATACGATATATAGAATTTTACTAGGTGCGTATTTTTTACTTTAATACAATTTATGGCTGGTGCAGTTAACTCTTTTATTGAGAAAATCTGTCAGGTAGAAAATTACTAGATATGGAAAGAGAGCAACGGCACTCTGACCAATTCTCAAATTTCAGAGAAAGAGAAACTTGAAATCAATAGACTGCAACTACAGAGGAATATAGTAGCATCACTAGTTGCATAGAAATATCTTTAGACATGCAGGGTAAACAAATCAGATGCACTTAACAATGGATCAGAGTTGGGGATTTATACTAGGACAGAATGGCATACTGATCATAGAGCCAAGTTCTATGGTTGATTATAATATTCCCACTCTCCTCTTATGGAGGCAATGATCTGGGAAGAAGACATTAAAGACCCATTTTGGTCTTTTTCATATTTGAGACAAATAGTAGTAATATTGTTGAAATAGAATCAATAATGATATACGACTACTATCATTGCATATTATAATGTTACATAGTTATTTCAGTTAATCAATTATCTAGCAGACTCTAGCTCACTTTTGGGGACAGCCTACATGTAGACTTTAATTTATAAATTAAAGTTTTCAGAAAACCTTTCATTTATTCAAGTAATTATTTTTGTGTCTAATTTTATAAAGAATAGATATTGCTACAATAAACTATTCTGGTAGAACAAACATCTGCATTATACATTTAAAATTTAATGCAATATTATGTCTGTAATAATAAGATAGCATTGAATTCTAATTATAGTATTGTTTACTCTTTTTAATCTTTGATTTGGCTAGGATCTTAACATTTTGTTCTGATTATTATTTGCTATTCACATCCAGTATTTAAGTTACTTTATCAACTATGCATACATTTTAATCAGCTCTTGTTCAATGTTATAGTTCAATTCTATTAAATAATTCACGTTGCCATTAAATTCACCTCTCAATAATGTTGCCTGTTAAATATAGTGTTTTGGAGAAAATCCATATTACTGAACATTCACTTGTGACATGAATTATCTTCTGAAGATGGTGTTGTGATTCAAGGCAATAAGTTATTTGGACAGCTCTTACGGTAACTCTGTTTTACTCTGTAACACCTCATAACTCACTGCTGTCAGCTCTAAAGGGTGGGAGGAAGTCTCCAGATCCTATATGCTCTCTTCCATTAGTCCTATTTCTGTTCTTTCCTACAAGAGAAAAACACTGTAATAGTAATAACTGGTGAAATCTCCCTTGAACTGCACAACCCATGCTTTGATTTTTTTTAAAATTCGAAAACAATTATGTAACTCCTTGAAAGAAGCAGAAAGATTTGATCCTTTCAGTATCCAGTGTATTTATCTTCCAACTTTCTGGAATAAACACTTATATTAAGATATCCTCACTTCTTTATGTTCTTTTTGGGACAAATGGCTTATTTGCAAGTTGATGATGTCATCCAAGAACTCTCTGAGCATGTGCTGTGTCATGCTATGTTAAAAAATAGCAGGTGAAAAGATGAGAGTAAAAATCTTGTGATTATGATGCAGAATTTGTACAATTGTCAGTCATTGAGACAAATGCCAGAAGATGGCCATCCTATTTGTTCAGGACTTTATGAATTTTGCAAAACCCATGAGTGCTCTTTGGTTTCAACATGATCATAGCTCATGAAGAAACCCAGAAATTAGTTTTTGTTACTATAGAAACCAAATGGAATGACTGATTTTTTTTCTTTTTAAAGAAACAGTCTCCAAAATCTCCAAAATTAGGTAAAAACAACAAAGGGTGCTAGAAAATAAGTGCTAGTAACTAACACAGGAACAGAAGATGAAACACTACATGTTCTCACTTATAAGTGGGAGCTGAACAATGAGAACACGTGGACACAGGGAGGGGAACAACACATACTGGGCCTCTCCAGGGAAGGGGGTGGCAGAGGGAGGGAGAGCATCCAGAAAAATAGCTAATGCATGTTGGGCTTAATACTTAGGTGTTGAGTTGATAGGTGCAGCAAACCACCATGGCACACATTTACCTATGTAACAAACCTGCACATCCTGCCCATGTATCCGGAGCTTAAAATTTTAAAAAGAAAGAAAGAAAAAGAAAATAAGTGCTAGAGGAAACAAAAAAAATCTTTTTTTCCTGCTTATGGGAGCATTCTGAAATCCTTGGGTCTTTTATGTTCTTTTGGATAGACAGTTCATTCTGTTAGTTTTTTCTTAAGAGAAATATATAAAGTTGGCTTTTGAAATGTCCTATTGCTTTAAAATGAATTAAATTAATTTGTAATGACATTAGTGCAATAAATATCCAAGTAATAGGAAGCTAAAATGATTTGTTTCAGTACAAAACCTAGACCAAGATACTTTTTATGCTTTTTAGTTGAGTATACAGGTTTTTCCTGCAAAATAATCTGAAACAGTGCAATGTATAGGAAACAATGTTGTCCTGCTTCCTTCTTCCTACCAACTCAGATAAATTTGCAATTGATTTCACTCAATTTATTTACTATGGCATCTACAAGGTAGACTGATTTTTGACTACTCAAATCAATAGTTTCAAAGACATTAGGGCATTCAAGCTCTCTCTTTGTATTTAGGATTTGATGGAGCCTATGATTTATTGCATTTTAGTTTTACATGAAATCTACTAATCAGTGAGGATAAGCAATATATATAAAAACTGCATTTAAATAAAGCACCTTTCTTCTCTGTCCTAGGAGTAAAAACTGTTTGGCCATGAACAGTGATAATACATGAGGACAAGATGTTCTGCAGGATAATCAAGAGGGACTAGTTTAAATGAGATGTAAAATTATTACATTCTACTTGATTCTCAGCCTCCAAAACCCTCTTTCAGACTTACCTGGAAAGCATATCCTCTCCTAAATATCTTAGACCCTAGGATCCATCCTGATACAATGCCTGGATTCATCCCAGTGTTATCCAGCTGGCTATTTTCACCCTTGCTAGTGATATCCTTGTACAACAGTCTGGGGTAACTAGGTTTTCGGCTTTTCTTAAAACCCTTATTCATTGAATTCCCTTCTTATCTTACTTCAACTCCTGCCTCATGTTGTAGCTCTTGTTTAGACAAGCTAATATCTCTATTTCTTAATATTAAGTCACTGCATAATTCTAGCTACTGCTTTTCTGGGGAGATATTGAACCATAATTGGTTGCTAAGAGCCTGCTATCTGATGACTGATCTCCTCTGTATCCATTGTGACTGCCTGTTCTTTGAGGACTGCCCCCACACTTCTTGCACATCTCTTGAGACTGATGCTCCTACTGCTATAGTCACTCATGGGCTCATCTAGACTGTGATCTGGTGCCACAAATAAACCATTGCCTGTGGTTTGCTTATCTACTGAAAATTACCACTGTACCTGTGACTTAATATGCTCTTAAGTCTACCCACAACTCCTGTGCAGCACTTCTATCCAGAAATTGGCTTTGTATCTTTGTGGTGGAAAGGTTACATAATGGTGTGTTACTGCAATCTCTTCCCTCTTCTGCCACATTACATTGGCCACAGAGGGAGTATTTACCCTTATAAATTAGCAAGCTCTACAAATGAGGGCTTTCCTCTCCCCACAGAGAACAGGTGTGACACCTTCATCAGAACACCACTAGCACTCAACCTTTACATGTCCCACACTGTCTTCTCTCTGGAAGAGGTCCCTTTGCCAGTGTTATTGCAGATAATGTCAACCATTCACCCAAGCATTCAAGCCAGAACCTTGATGACAATCTGTGACATCCACCTGTCAAGAGTTCTAGACTCCACTTTTTTCTTCTCTGCTGTCTTGTCTTTACTATAGCAACTGGTTTTTGGCATTCTCCACATTTCCTCCTCTTGAATCTATTTTCTACTCCATAGCAAAGGTGAGTTTTCTAAAGAACAAGTCTCTCCCCTCTTGAAAGTTCTTTAGAGGTTTCTCTTAGAACAGTTTATCAAAGTGTGATCTTTGAATCAACGGGATCAGCATATCTTGGGGATCTATTAAACCTGTGGATACTCAGGCCCCACCCAAAGCCTACTGCATCAGGAACTCTGGAAGGGGTACCGGCTCTGCCTTAACAGACCTTTCAACTGATTTCAATTCACACATAAGCTTGAGAACCACTGATTTAGGATGAAGTTCAATGTTTTTAAAGATTATGGAGTGTCTAAAGTCTGCTTTAGTTTACCTCTCCCCTAATCTTTTCTTTATTTCTCTGAAACTTGAGCTCTTCTTTTTGGTAATCCAGAAATACTTTCAGTCCTTCTATGGGGGATCATGTTTTCTTTCCCCAAGTTCTCTTGTCATTGGTCCTTTGCACAGCCCAGTGATTAGCATACACCCGCCCCATCTTCTCCTGCCTAAATATTTTTGCTTCATGCTTCAGTATCATCCATTTTTAAATCAGAATACTCTTAATCATTTGTGTAATTCAGGGCTTTAAAGACAATTGCATGTCCAAATGCAGCAAGGTAGAGTATGACTCAGTTTTATCTTATTTAGCATAACCTTTAAACTCTTGATTATATGTTTCAAATAAATTATAATTATAGATTTATATATTATATAGATGCAGAACAACTTAAGCAACTAAAATTGCTTCATTCTAAACTAATATTTCACTAAAATGATTTAAAACCCAATGGATGCAAAATATACATAGCAATAATAGATAAACTTTGAGATGTGGAAACACAATTTCCCTTCTAAAAATTAATTATGTAATGAAAGAGAATCCAATTTATGTGGAAATGTAGCCATTGGCAACGTAGTTACACAGTTATTAAATTTGTATTAAGGAAATGCAATGAAAAAGGAAACCAAAATGAGCCTCATACTTTCGAAAGTAGAATAATCATGCACTGCAAACTTTGATATGAAGAAACAAGGAGTATTACGAGAGAAAGAAGCATTGTCTTGTTATCATATTGGAAAATTAAATATATAAGCCTTTCAAAATTTGCTTATCTATAAAATCATTGTATATTTTGATTAGTGTCTTATTTCTGTTACAAAGTTCTTGTTTCATTATGTTTTAAAATGTACAAATATGGAAAATGCTGCTTTTTTACTGGAAGATTATTTCATAATATTTTTTAAAATTTTATACTTAAAAAATTTTGAATCTCAGAAAACATTTACGTAAGAGCTGCAATTTTAGTGGGGAATAAAGAATAATAAGAATTACAGCTACTTAAAGGTGAAAATATCACTAAATGCTCTCAACAGGAGACTATCTTTATTCTGTCTCTTCTTTGGTATCTTAGACTGAGATATTCTTAATATTTTCAACCATCTGATAGAATTCAAGAAAATACTAATCCAGTCATCTATGTAAAAAAAGTCCTGTATTTGTAGTATACATAAAATCAAGAAAGAGTAAAAAGTGAAAGGAAGACAATTTTCCTTTATCCTTTATAGTTTACGATGATTTATGGAAAAGTTGTTTTGATTAATGATATTGGGATTAAATTGGCTGACTTTTCCTCTTTCTTAGCTGAGAAAGCTTATAGTTCCAGCTGTATGTGCCTCTTTTAAACAGCCAGCCACCTGGACCATTTCTATGAAACTCTGCCCCTTGGATCCAGAGTGATTCCTGTATTCTTAAAACAAATTGGAGATGAAGGGGATGTAAAAAGAACAGCTGCACAAAACAGGCTTCTCATTATTTTAGAAGCATTTTTATGACATAAGGGATTCTATTATTTTTGTTGTCTGTGCCTTTAGACACAGAAAAATAAGTGAATTCTTTTCTTTTGTTAACTTACTGTGTGGGTTAAATAAATTAACGCAGGTAATACATTTAGAATAGTGCCTTGCACATTGTGTTTGTTATGATTGTTATTCAAATCAGTAACATTTATGAAAGTACTTCTCCTAGCACTAAGTGGCCTGAACATCAAATATGTGCTGGGTATTTGCAGACCCCCGATGTGTAACAAATAGAACATTTACTAAACTTGTGTATGCACTGGAGGAGAGGTGCTCTCCATGTTTGTGTCTACATGAATTCTTAGGTTCGAGTGAGAGTAGATATTAAGTAAAAGCTTCTGGAATCTCTGCAACATTTAGATTTAGGCCACAATTATGAGTACTTGCTATATGTCAAGGGCTGGACAAGCACAAATATTTTACATATAATGTCATATTTAATTACACAAGTTAGGAGTTACCATCATTACTTTGCATTGAGGAAACAGGGTAGGAGAGTGTTGTGATTTGCTCAAGATTGCACACGTAGAAATCAGAAGAATCTGGATTAGACCTCAGACTTCTGACTCAAAAGTCCAGGATTCCTCCCACTGTACCAAACCAGCTGGAAGTTGACCTTGTCACAAAATGGTCCACCTAGGCTAACAACTTTCTGTTTCAGCTCTGAAGTTATGCGGTTCTAGGGGAATGACCTTACAGCCTCATGGTATTCATTGACATTAAATCAGTTTATAGAATGAAGACGGAGAAGAGGAAAAGCCATAGTCACTAAGAGTAAGTTATTATTGTATATTTAAATGACTAGACTATGGCAAGCATCAAAAGAAAGTTTCCTGTATATAAGAATAGTTTTCAGGATATTAAAATGTCAGATTAGGCTTCATTTATGTTCCCTTAAATGGTAGTCCAGAAATGTATAAATGTTGCCAGTTGTTGGTTCTTAACTGTCTACTTGACTTGGTGGAATTTGCAAGGGTAGTAAATATCATACATGTGATTTTAAAATGGCCTAAGGAAAAGAGAGTCCATTTCTGCTTATTCTATTTGGAGCCAGTTGTTTTCACACCTAAGAGTTTTAGTGTTCACTGAATTCTACTTTTTGTACTTGAGTATTAGTTCATTGTCTTTTCATGTAATTCTTTTTTGCCCACTCTATATTTCTTTGAAGTTTTGCTCCGCAGGACTTTATGCTATTACTTAGATTCTTCTTAAATGAAGCAAATTGGTCAGTGAAACTTACAACTCATTCACTAAAACTATTAGCCTTCAGTGAGTTGAAAATGATGAATGCTATTACCTAAGACTATTTTATCACTGCCCAGAAAAGTGACTGCGTTAAAACTTACCATCCTTAAGCATCATTTATTAATGAATATTTTTAACGTAACACAATGAATGGTCTGTAAAACTAGGCAAATGTTAAGCCATTAAAAAAATTCAATGAGTGATAACCAATTTTGGGGAAAATCCCCAGCCTCATTTTCTCTCTATAAAAGCTTATTATACACTTGAAACATGTCAGACTATGAAAATATTAACTTGCAAGTTAAACATGATTGATACTTCTCTTAGAACCCATTTCACTCATAAATCTTACTCAAAATTGTACTATTTCTGAACTTTCTGAAACATTAAGCCCTAGAATGTTCTCAAAATACCATGGTTCTTACTGATATGTGGAATTTTTTACAACATAGTGCTGATGGTAGGAGAGGAGACTGGAAAGAAAAAGGAAATACTGTACATGCAAGAGAAGACATTGATGCTGACCCACTGGAAAACTGTACAGCTTATTCATATTTAATAACGTATTGGTGATGACTTTCCAGAGGTAAAATCTCAGTGTGGGATCATTGACTATATAATCCGGGATATGTTTTTAAAAGAGATTGCTCTCGTACTTACCTTGAAATATAGAAAGATTTAATGATTTTTCTTTCTTCCTCTTGAACCAACTATACTTGAATGAAGAGTCAGCCATGGGAAGGAAAAACACAGGAGCTGCAATCCAGAATTCTGGGGTCATTAGGGAAGGACAGGACTCAAATAGGGAATCCATTGAGAGCCTACTGTAAAGTGGAGACTGAGGTTTTATATGGTCTTTTAACAGACCACTGTCTCTTGAGCCTGCATGTGTGTGTGTGTGTGTGTGTGTGTGTATGTATGTGTGTAAGTGTAAACCAGAGAAGAGGTGGCATTAAAGAAGCAGACTGTATCTCTGCAGTAGGGATTCTACATCATGGAGATGTATCTTCAGACTCCACTTAACAATGCAGCTGTTGATTTTAATAAGCTGTTATTGGAGAACCAGTAGCATATGTAGTTGTGTATGTATTTTCTTTCCATTCTTGATTTATTGTTTCACACTATAATCTGATAACCTCTCTCTTAATCTGAGAAGTCTGTGCTTTTTGTTTTTTAATAAGGAAGCAGCCATGGTTATAGGCAGTGCCAGATGCTTCTCTTTGTGTCCCTCCTTCGAGATCACTTGTATTCTCTTACCTGGTGGATGAGGGCTTACTAAATGTGCAGACCTACTGAGTCAGAATTTTAACCTACCCTCTTGGTAAATCTTATGTATTTTAACAAGTAAGGGCCCAAACTGTAACACAAAGATGAACTAAGAGAATATCATTTAAATATGGGTGTCTATTTGAGACAAACCAGAAAGTGCAAAGTCATTTCTACAATTCTATTTTATAGATTGAATAAAACCACAACAAAAGACACATAATAATGCAATGTTTCAATAAAAATAAGCTAGGAATGATTTTAACAAGTATATTTATACTAGCATTTGTTTTTTTCTTCTTCCCATTCTGTTGGTTGGAAAGTTAGGAGAATCAGTAGCCTGTGAAAATAATTGAAACAAATGGAAAAATGAATCTCAGGATTTTTCCCCTGTGGGACTCTTTGCTCATGAACAAATATGAAATTATTTTAACTTGATTAGTTTTCACAGGATCATTAAGTCATATGAGGAGAGTCCTGAGAACTGGGATCAAACATAGATTCAGTGAAATGATGCATATAAAACTTAGCAAAGTGGTTGTCACCAAATAATAATAGAAAACATCTCTATATAATACTCTATATTATGTTGCCAGGTACTATTCTAAGTGCCTTAGATATATTTAATAATTCACTCTATCGTCACAGCAACTATATGTGGTATGTGTATTATTATACTCCTGTTACAGAAGCAAAACTGAGGCAAAGAGTGTTCACATAACTTGCCCAATGTTATAAAGCTAGTATATAATGAAATACTCTATTTAATGTATATAATGAAATCCTCTGCAAACTGGATTTAGAGTTGATTTTCTCAATCACTGCAACAAAAATAGACTGCATTGTTACCTGAACAAACAAGCAAGTGTAAAACAATTTGAGAATTTTGAAGGAAAGAATATATAAAGACTAGTCTTAGAAGATAATAAAGTGTTATATAAAACTAGAATAACTAATTGTGTAATTTAAATGATTAAACTATAGTACTTAGTGGTGAAAAATAGATTAACAGATCAGTGAGGTAGAATAGCTATCATGGAACCAGATCCTATAATGCAATGCATGATAAATGAATCCTGATGAATAAGGTGAAAAAGATAGATCTTTCAAAATGTATTGCTAAGAGTGTTGATGAGACAGTTTAAAAAATCCATTTTGATTTCACTTCACTCCATTTTATCAAAATAGATTATAGAGGGATGAAAAAGCTAAACATAGAAAATAAAACTTTAAAACAGCAGAAAATACAGGTAGATATTTATCTAACTTGTGAATGGAGACAGCTTTATGAATTGGAATAAAACCAAACACTAACAGTGTCCTCTATAGCTTTCTGTTTGTAAACACCTCCAAGACAGTAAGTAAAAAGAAACAAAACAAACACAAAAAAACCCAGAAACAAACAAACCAAAAATAAATCCCAGAAATAAATAATAATAGTAAAAAACCCAAATGGAATTAAAAGAAAAAAATACAGGAATGTATTTAAAATAAAATGTAAAAGATTATTGGTTTTCTTAATAATAAGACATTAAACCACTTTTCTTCCAGCAGGCTAAATGGCATACTCTTTCATGCCCTTCAAGTATCTCCTCGAGCATCATCTATCAGATAGGTCTTTCCCTAGCACAGTGTTCCCTCTTCTTTCACCATGCATTAACACTTAAAGCTGTTTTGTCTCTAGAGTACTTATTACCACTAGATATATAATTTAGTTAAGAATTTCTTCTTCCCATTAATAAGTGATCTAATTTTTGTATTTGCAGAGCTCTTAACAATACTTGGCATAAAGTTGGGTATTTAATAAATATTTGTGGAGTGAATGAATGGACATGGATCCTAGTATAAACTTTCAGGATAAAAACCAAGTCTTAAAGAACCCAATATAGCCCGAGTAAAGGAATACTCTTTAGTAACTTACCCTAATCATAATATAATCATTTCATTATTAGATTGTATATTTTTGTGATTTCAAATTTAAGAAAATTATTTTAGAGAATGTACTTTTTCCATATCTCCCCCAAGTGTAGATGTCTATACTATTCTTAAGATTTTTAAATTTTTTCAGAGACACATGAAATTTTAAAACACAAAATAATATAATTTCTTTACAAAACATTTTTGATTATGGTAATCTCCTTGTATTAAAATATAAGTCAGTCAAACGCAGTTTTAAAGTCTGTAATTGTCTCCTCAGGAAAAAAATATCCACAATCCTCATTGACATTAATTAGTTAATACCCTCAATATGAGCATATTATATTATTAAGTATAATCCCCTGGTGTAAATGAGGAAAGGCACTCTTAAAATTTTTTTTTTTTTGAAAGAAAGAAAAAGAGAGGAAAGAAAGTGAGAGTGAAAGAAAGAAAAAATAGAGTGTAAGAGAAAATGAAAGAGGAAGAGAAAGAGGGAGAGAGAACGAGATTTTTGTTCTATTGCCCAGCCTAGAATGCAGTCTAAAAATGGGTATTAAAAACCTCTTTTATGCCAATAATTGTACTTAACAATGGAGACAGGAAGGAATAAGAGATGAAAATAACAAACAAGCAGCCAACCAATATTTCATTTAAACCTGTGAAATGCTATGCAATTGCTGAGGAGTGATTTACTTCCAATAATGTGGTCACTTTTAAAATAGGTGTAATGTGATACTGAGAAAAATGTATGTTTTGCAGATTTAGGGTGGAGAGTTCTGTAAATAATTGTTAAGTTT
>CAUYLG010072902.1:0-12712 GCA_963573385.1 Cacajao melanocephalus
ATAGCATGGGAAGAAAAGCCAGATATAGGTGAAGGGGAGGAAAGCAGCAAATCACACTGCCACGTGTGTACCTATGCAACAATCTTGCATGTTCTTCACATGTACCCCAAAACCTAAAATACAATTAAAAAAAAAAAAAAAGAGTATCCAAATTAGAAAGGAAGAAGTCAAGTTATCCTTCTTTGGAGATTATATGCTCTTACATTTGGAAAAAAAACTAAAGACTCTGCCAAAAAAAATATTAAAGCTGATAAATTCAGGAAAGTTGCAGGATACAAAATCAACATACAAAAATCAGTAGCATTGCTATATGACAACAGTGAAAAATCTGAAAAAGAAATCAATGTTTTGAAAATAGAAAAAACAATCCTAAAATATATAAGGAACCACAAAAGACCCAGAATAGCCATAACTATCCTAAGCAAAAAGCCATTTACAAAAGCTGCAAATAAAATAAAATACCTAGGAATTAACAAAAGCAGTGAAATACCTCTACAATGAAAATGATAAAACACTGATGCAAGAAATTGAAGAGGACATTAAAAATGAAAAGATATTTCACATTCAAGGATTGGAGGAATCAAAACTGTTAAAACGCCCATGCCACCCAAAGCAATCTGTAGATTCAATGCAATGCCTATCAAAATACCAATGACATTCTTCATGGAAATAGAAAAAAAAATCCTAAAATATATATGGAACCACAAAAGACCCAGAATAGCCAAAACTGTCCTAAGCAAAAAGAACAAAACTGCAGGAATCACATGACCTGACTTCAAATTATACTACAGAGCTACAGTAACCATGATAGCATCCGATTGGCATAAAAACCAGCACATAGACCAGTGAAGCAAAACAGAGAACCCAGAAATAAATCCATTAATCTACAGTGAACTCATTTTTGACAAAGATGCCAAGAACATACAACAGGGAAACAACAGTCTCTTCCATAAATGGTGCTGGGAAAGCTGGATATCCATCAAAAAAAATGAAACTAGACACCCACTTCTCATCTTATACAAAAATCAAATCCAAATGGATTAAAGACTTAAACCTAAGATCTTGAACTATGAAACAACTGAAAGGAAATATTGAGGAAACTCTCCAGAACCTTGGACTGAGCAAAGATTTATTGACTAATATTCCAAAAGCACAGGAAACCAAAGCAAAAATGGACAGATAGGATCACATCAAATTAAAAAGCTTCTGCACAGCAAAGGAAACAATCAACAAAGTAAAGAGATAACCCATAGAATGGGAGAAAATATTTCCAAACTACCCCCTGACAAGGGATTAATAAACAGAATATATAAGGAGCTCAAACAATTCTATAGGAAAAAATCTAATAATCCCATTTTAAAATGGGCAAAAGATCTGAATAGACATTTCTCAAAAGAAGACATACAAATGACAAACAGGCTTATGAAAAAGTGTTCGACGTCACTGGTGATCAGAGAATTGCAAATCAAAATACAATGGTATCATCTCACCCCAGTGAAAAAATTTATGTCCAAAAGATAGGCAATAACAAATACCGGAGAGGATAAGGAGAAATGGAAACCCTGGTGTGCTGTTGGTGGGAATGTAAATTAGGGAACCACTATGCAGAACAGTTTGAAGGTTCCTCAAAAAAACTAAACATACAGCTACCATACAATTCAATCATCCCATCCTAGGCATACACCCAAAAGAAAGGCAGTCAATATATCAAAGATATATCTGCAATCCCATGTTTCTTGCAACACTATTCACAATACCCAAGATCTGGAAGCAGCCTAAGTGTTCATCAACAGACAAATGGATAAAGAAAAGACCATACATGTACACAAAGGAGTACTGTTCAGCCATAAAAAAGAATAGAATCCTGTCATTTGCAACAACATGGATGGAACTGGAAGTCATTATGCTAAGTAAAATAAGTCAGGCACAGAAAGACAAACTTCACATGTTCTTACTTATTTGTGAGACCTAAAAATTAAAACAATTAAACTGACGGAGATAGAGAGTAGAAGGATGGTTACCAGAGGCTAGGAAGGTAGTGGGGGCTGGGGGTGAGGTAGTGGGGATGGTAAATGGTTAGAAAACATAGTCAGAAAGAATAAGACCTCGTGTTTGTCAGCACAATAGGGTGACTATAGACAAAAATAATTTATTTGTACATTTTAAAATAACCAAAATATATAATTGGATTGTCTGTAACACAAAGGATAAATGCTTGAGGCGATAAGATATCCCATTTTCCCTGATGCAATTATTACACATTGCACGCCTGTACCAAAATATCTCATATATTCCACAGATATTTATACCTCCTATGTACCCACAAAAAAATTTAAAATTAAAAAGAACATGGATACAGGGAGGGGAACATCACACACCAGGGCCTCTCAGAGGGTGGGGGCCTAGGGAAGGGATTATAGGGGGTTGGGGAATAGGGGAGGGATAGCATTAGGAGAAATACCTAATATAGATGACATGGTGATGAATGCAGCAAACCACTATGGCAAGTGTATACCTACCTATGGAACAAACCTGCACATTCTGCACATGTACCCCAGAACTTAAATAAATAAATGAAGAAGAAAAAAATGAAATAAAGACCTGGTACTCTACAAAAACAAAACAAAAAAGATAACCCAAATAAAAAATAAGAAAGAGTTCAATGGATATTTGATGGATGGATAGACAGATAGATGATAGATAGATAGATAGATGATAGATAGATGATAGATAGATAGATAGATAGATAGATAGATAGATAGATAGATAGATAGACAGACAGATGGATAGATACAGCAAATACTCACATGAGAAAGTGCTCAACATGCTTCCTTAGTCACTAGGAAAATGAAAATCAAAGCTACAATGAGTTACCCATTCATACCTACTAAAATGGCTATCACTTTTAAAATGGAAAATAACAAGTGTTGTAAGGATGTAGAGAAGCTGGAACCCCCGTACATTTCAGGTGGAGAAGTAAAATTGCCCAGCTGCCGTGAGAAACAGTTTGGCTATTATTCAAAAAGTTAAACACAAAGTTACCATACAATCCATGAAATCCACTTTAGATACACTCAAGAGAAAGGAAAACGTGTTCATTCACGCAACAACTTGTACACATTCATAATAGCCAAAAAGTGGAAACAAAGCAAATGTCCATCAACTTGCAAACATAACTAAAATGTGGGACACTGAGACAATCACACAGTGTTCAGTTATTTAGAAACATGAAATACTGGTACATGCTACAACACAGATGAACCTTAAAAACATTGAGTGAAAGTAGCCAGACACAAAAGAACACATATCATTTAACTCAGTTTAAATGAAAAGTCCAGAATAAACAAATCCGTAAAGACAGAAAGTATAGTAATGGCTTCATCGTTTTGAGTGGATGAAAATATTCCAGAATTTGATAGTCATGATGGTTGTACAACCTCGTGGGCCTACCCAAACTCACTGAACTGTACACTTTAAAATAGTGAATTTCATGGTGTGAATTACATTCTAATAACGGGGAGAAATATCAGGTATAGGTGATGGGGGGATGGAGGCAGCAAACCACCTTGCCATGAATGTATCTATGCAACAATCTTGCATGATCTGCACATATACCCAGTAATCTAAAGTACAATTTAAAAAAAAGACATGCAATTAAACCAAATATTGCTACCAATTCCAAAAGCATGGGACAAACCAGCCACATCACTAAGAATGAGGAAAACACCAGCAATGTGGCTCCTCTGATTTTGATACATATTTTCCATCTTTCAAAAGTTCAATAGTGTTGCCAATAAAGCATTTTCATTTTAAGTTTTATAATAAGCCAGTCCACTGTTGTCATCATTCCTCTCCTGACATGTGATTTTATTTTATTTCCACAACATAGTGAATTTTGATAGATCACAGTAATTTCAATCCATGAGGATCTTTCAACTGTAGGAGTGAATTAGAAAGATATTTTTATATTGCCTATTTGAGATAACAGGTCCTAGCACCATGCTTCAGGCAAAATACATCAAAAGAATAAACTGAAGGTTAAGTTTCCTTTTAGATCTCAATTTTTATAACATCACAAAAATTCTTGCCTGAAAGCAGTCGAATTATTCAACTGCAAGACATTCTACATTCACCTCATTCAGCCTGAGGGAAAGAACAAAGTCGGTAACTAGAGACACCTCTAAGGTTGAGGTGCATTCATCTTCTCATTATGCTCTTATGAGCCTCCAATCCCTGCATACAACACCAATACCCTCCTAGAGAAAATGCAAGTAAAAGCTTTTTGAAAAGCTTTCTATTATGTCGTATTTGCAAAGGTAATTCTCAGGTGAAAAGAAGCAATAAGAAATTCAAGTAATGAAATTTAAATACCATGTAAAACAATTATTACCATTTTATCCAACCCAAATCAGTCAATTAAATGGAACTCTCTCTCTAAATTAGTTTTAGATAGCATTTAATCCCAATTTAATAAAAAAATTACTTTGTATATGTACTTGTTTCTGGGCATAGTCTCTTGCTGTGATTATGAAATCTTCCAAAGAAAAGGCTACTGAGCCCTCTGCCTCTAACACTGTTTACCATTGAACAGTGTTTGCACTCAGTTTAAGGTGGCTCCCTGGGGAGCCCAGAGGTGTTTATTGACTGAACTACCTAGAGATCCTTATTGCAAGTTGATTTCAAATATAGGGGAATCCACTGGCATATTATCCAGGAGCAATTTGGATGACAAATTTATATTTGATCAGGTCCTTCTTGGCTTCCATCTGTTTTCTGTAAGGCCTGGTCCTGTGCCATGCAGGCAGAGCCCCCTGGGGTTGTGCAACACAGTGGTACTGCTTAATAAAGGCTTCTTGATATTGATGATGATGACAATGGGTGTGACATCAGGTACTGTGATGCACGTTCTTTTATGCACATGGTCAATGATTTTGTATTGATCCCTCAATTTGTGCCAGGTCCTGTCTGGGCACTAGTGACACAATGATGAACAAGGAAGGCAAGACCCCTGACCTCAAGCAGTTTTACATTTTGGTGAAGGGAGACAGAAAATAAACACAGCAGAACTGAGTAAGATCATTTCAGACACTGGTGAGTGCTGTGGAGACAATACAGTTGAATCATGAGAATGGAAGTGACAGGGCAGGACTATTTATTTACAAAGGTTCACTGAAGTGCACAGAGGGGGCCAGCCCGTCGGGCAGTCCTGCAGCTTATAAAACCCATGGAGCATCTATACTCAGAGCACGAGGAAGACATGAAAGAGTCCAGGAATAGATGTTTGAAGGCCACCTAAGGAATCAGTGTACCAATAAAAACATCCAATTCACATCAGGCTTACACCGGGGTCTGCTTTTAAAAAGTCTCCCACTATACTTGGTGGGCCTTCCTTTATACACACAGTGGCTCTATCCTATTTCAGCTTTCAAAAGGTAGTCAGCTAAAGACTGGCCACAATTCTGGTATTTTGCTATGAAAAAACACTTTGGAGTTTGTCCAGAAGACAGAATTCAAGAACTGTGAATCCTGAAATATCCCACTTAACTGCTGCTAACACCATCACACTCAGAGGTAAGGAAGGGGATGTAATTTTCCAATCAACAAACTCACAAGGTCAACATGCAATTGCAGGGAAGGGAAGGTTAGCTGCAAACGGGTTCAAGTATAAGTTATGTACAATCATGACTCCAAAGATATCTATTTTAGGACTTCACATGATAGTAAGTGTCAAATCTTCGCTGAATTTGTGTTGTCTTATGTAGCCAATGTGATTTTTATAAAGAATAACTTAAAATTTCCTGGAAGAAAGGTAACTGCAAAACTGAGACACACTTCCTGGTACACTTGGGAAAGTCAGTTTCTTGAGTGAAGTAGCCATGATCATTTGGAAGACTAACAGTTGGGCAAAGAAATGGAGAGATGAGGCCAGGCACGGTGGCTCATGCCTGTAATCCCAGCACTTTGGGAGGCCGAGGCAGGCAGATCACCTGAGGTCAGGAGTTCAATACCAGCCTGGCCAACACGGAGAAACCCTGTCTCTACTAAAAATACAAAATTTGCCGGGCATGCTGGCGTATGCCTGTAATCCCAGCTACTCAGGAAGCTGAGGCAGGAGAATTGCTTGAACCTGGGAGGTAGAGGTTGCAGTGAGCCAAGATCACACCACTGCACTCCAGCTTGGGCAATAAGAGCAAAACTCTGTCTCAAAAAAAAAAAAAAAATAGAAATGGAGAGATGAAGGCCACCTCCAGTCTTTTCAGGTGACATCAGTAACACTGAGGGGGATAACACAGGTCACATGTTCCAGCGTACCTTTGTTCCTTACATGTTGTTTTGGTTTTGCTCTTGGATTTTTCTCAGATTGCATATTTGAGACCAACATATTGTGTATTTAAAACCGATGCTAACAACAGCTAGATGGGCTCTACCTGAGGACAGCTGTCACCTTTCCATCCTGTCCTGTTCCCCCTTATCCACCTCAAAAATATAGTATAGTTTCTCCTACCACCCTCCATCAGACTGTCCTCTGGCCACTGCCCCACATTCTCTCTTCTGCTTCATCCCCCTCACTGGTACTCTATCGTCATAACTCAGGTGAGATGACATTTCCGGGCAGCTGTCTTCACCCTCTAAGCCTGGGTTGAGATTCCCAGTACAAGCCCTGTAGCATTTCCATATCTTCAGTGTAAGGGTCTTAACTGGTCTGGCTGTTCCACCAGACCAGGGGCTTCTAGAGGCCAAGGATAGCCTGCCTCAACACTCCCAATAAAGGTTGTTGAAGGAAAGGACTCACTAGTTTGTAGCATGCTCCCACCTGCAGTCAACTCAGTCCACTGAATTCCCTTTTCCTTTTTTTAAAAAAGATTATTTTACTCCACTAATGCAAACATGCTAATTATTTCTTTCTACTGATGATTTGCATTATTTTACTACACTAGTGCAAATCATCAGAAGAAGAAATGCTTAACCCTAGACTGAGCACTTTTTTGGTTCCACTTAACAAGCAAACTTAAAAGCAAGAACTGGATTCTCTCTCTGCTCCTGTATTCAGTGAGATGCAATATCACACGCCACATGACTTCTGGAAAACTCCAGTGTACACTCATAGTTGAGTGAGAATCAAAAAGACAGGTAATATTTTGGTGTTATTGTTAAAATAGTATTGACTTTGTAGAATCTCTGAAAGGATTGTGAGGCCCTGCAGGGGTCCCCACCCCACTTGGAGAACCACTGGTCTGGATGATTAGATGTCGCACAGATGCCAAGGTTTTTTCTCAGCCATTCACAGGGAACACATCATTTCACGACTCTCCTCCCGGAGCCACCAGGAAGCTCCATGTAAGTTAAACCATCTTATCCTCTCTAACAATTAGGCAGTAGAATTAGTCACAGGATTTTCTCCTTGAGATAACTCTAACTAGTGTTACTTTCGAATGCAGAATTTTTAAAATAATAATTGCTATGTTTATTTGTTTTACTAATTTACAAGGGTCTGAGATGAAATTTATGTTGTCCTTTTGAGCAGAACCTAATTATTTATCTAAATCTAGCTGATCTCTGCTCCAATTTTTTACTGACAAGCAAGAACTTTATATTTGGTCACTGTGTGCTCACTGCTGCCCACACCCTGGAGTCTCTCCCCGCTACAGCCACAGTCATCTAACATGGGGTCTCCAAGGACGTCTGTCTACTGTACATGCATGCACAGGATGATGATCCACCAGTGAGGGGCAAAATAGTATATCTCCCACTGGCATTTATTTTATGTTAATAAATAAGGAAGAAATTCAATCTACAATATTATCTTCAGAGATGGACCCTGACAGTCTTGGTCTATTTATATGCGAAATGGTAGTGCAGCACATGGAGTGTGCTAGGCATTTTTAGGCCACGTCTCTGTTTTTGTTTGTGTTTGTTTGTTTGGAGACGGAGTCTCTCTCTGTTGCCCAGGCTGGAGGGCAGTGGCGCCATCTCAGCTCACTGCAACCTGTACCTCCCGGGTTCAAGTGATTCTCCTACCTCAACCTCCCAAGTAGCTGGGATACAGGCGCGCACTGCCACACCCAGCTAATTTTTTTTTTTTTTTTTTTGTAGTACAAACAGGGTTTTTCACCATGCTGGCCAGACTGGTCTCGAACTCCTGACCTCGTGATCCGCCTGCCTCGGCCTCCCAAAGTGTTGGGATTACAGGTGTGAGCCACCGCGCCCAGCCCCTCCTCCCTGTTTTTACTTCCTGCCACCGTTCTCATTCCTGCTCCCCACACACACTCACTCAGCTTCCATCATCTTCTTGATATGCTTACATCCCTGTCTCTTTCTCTGTGATAGTTGCACTGTTAGGAATGAACTGTTATCTGCCCCTTTCTCAAGC
Source organism: Cacajao melanocephalus (assembly GCA_963573385.1). Lineage (NCBI taxonomy): Eukaryota > Metazoa > Chordata > Mammalia > Primates > Pitheciidae > Cacajao > Cacajao melanocephalus. Next base: position 8,372 of record CAUYLG010072902.1, read on the forward strand.
AGAAAAGTTCTACACATCTTTTAAACCCTTCTCAATGGTCACCTCCTCTGGGAAGCTTCTAGACAACCCCAGACAGTTGAAGAGCACACACACGCTTGGTGCCATACCTGGGATCCACCTGTGTGTCTCCTCACGAGCACAGAAGCCCCCAGAGGCAAAGGACATATCTCACCATTCTTTTCTGGGCTGATCTTATAAACCAGAAACAAACGAATGTTGATGACTGTCCTCTTAAATATATTTAAATCCCTTTAGAGGTGAAAAGTTTGCCTAACAAGCATATCACATCTGCTGCTGACCCTAGGGAAGAACATACCATAAATCATTTCAATCTATAGCATGTGTTATTTTAGGAAAAAGATCTTTACCAATTTTACACTGAAGTAAAAATTCCACAATAACAGATACAGTAATAAAATGGAACTCAATAAAACAGACTGGTGTACCCAAACCAAGACCAAATATATAATTCCGAGTATCTCTTAGAACCTGGAAATGCTTTGTAGGGTTCCTTTACTGAAAAGAATCTCAGCTGTGTAACATTGCCACCTAGTGGTAAATTGCAAAACACAGTAACTCGAAATAATCCTGACCACCATTTCAAAGATACGTAATAGGATCCTTAACAAAAGAATCCAAAATATTTCATCCCAAAATATATGGCTATTCATAGGAACTTCAAATATAATATAATATAATCATGGCTAAAAGGCTGTATTTTGTCTGGATATTTGCACCTGTAGATAATCTGCCTTGATTGCAGCCAAGCTTTCTCTGAGGCTCTCCCTTGTCTGGATTGAGGAAAGATTAAGAGTCTGATATCTTTAGAGGTCTACAAAGAAACACGTACCACCAGTTCTTTCTGAGGGCTGATACTAGTGAGGTTTCAGGTACATAATGAAACCACCTTTGCTGGCCAGGCCTCCTCTTCTCTCCCTCCCATAACCTGTCTTGTCATTATAACCTATTTTACCACCTCTAGTAGTCTGTTCTCACATTGCTACAAAGAACTACCTGAGACTGGGTAATTTAATAAGAAAAGAGGTTTAATTGGCTCCAGGTTCTGCAAGCTTTACAGGAAGCATGGCTGGAGGGGCCTCAGGAAGCTTAAAATCGTGGCAGAAGACAAAGGGGCAGCAGATACCTCTTATGTGGCTGGAACAGGAAGAAGAGAGCAAGGAGTAGGTGCTACACACTTTTTTTTTTTGAGATAGAGTTTCACTCTTGTTGCCTAGACTGGAGGGCAATGACGTGATCTCGGCTCGCCGCAACCTCCGCCTCCTGAGTCAAGCAATTCTCCTGCCTCAGCCTCCCGAGTAGCTGGGATTACAGGCATGCACCGCCATGCCCAGCTAATTTTGTATTTTTAGTAGAGATGGGTAGCAGTTGGTCAAGCTGGTCTCGAACTCCCAGCCTCAGATGATCCACCCACCTCGGCCTCCCAAAGTGCTGGGATTACAGATGTGAGCCACTGTGCCCAGCCTGGTACTACACACTTTTAAACAACCAGGTCTCATGAGAACTCACTCACTACCATGAGAACAGCAAGGGGGAAATAAACCCCCACGATTCAGTCACTTCCTACCAGGCCCCTCCTCCAACACTGGGGATTACAATTCCACATGAGGTTTGGGTGGGGACACAAATCCAAACCATGTCACCACCATAACCAGTTTTGGCCCATGCTCTGAGGCCCCATTCTTTTTATAACCTCAAGGTGATATATAAGTTTCTGTAGCCCATTAGAGGGTTGGGGTCCACCTGTGTGTCTCCTCATGAATACAATCACTCTGTAATTTTCTCCACAGGCACACTAATAAATTTGTATGCCATTTCTCCTATTACTCTGCCTTTTGTTATAATTTTTCAGTGAATCTTCAAAGGGTAAAGGGGAAGCCTTCACTTGGCCCTTACATTAGGCTCTAGCCATGATGGCATAACAGGGACCAGACTTCCATTTCACCAGAAATAAACAAAAACCAGACAAAAGATATGACACAGTGGGTCGCCAGACACTGGACGTCAGGCAATAAATGGTCATGCGAAGGAGGAAACAAAGAAGGTAACCCCTACAGTTGTCCGCAGATTACTCCCTTGAAAGAGGTTCCAGGCCACAGTGCAAGGAGAAGAAACCTGGGGGAGACTGGTGGACTCCCAGAGTGAAGAGGACAGAGCCGGGAGTCCAGAAAGACCCAGGTGGCTGGAGTAAAAAGGGAAGAGTACCAGAAAGCAGAGAACTGCACAGAGAAAAAATTGGAGAGCTGCAAAGGGTCTCCCTCTAACACTCAGATGAGTATGATTAGTGTATGTGAGTAAACCACTCAAGCCAGGAAAAGAGCCACCTGAGAGGATGAGCTGCCGTGCCCGGAGCTCACGCAGAATGGAAGAGTACCTGCCCCTTCCAGCCAAAATGAAGATCTCCAGATTCATGAGACATTGAGTAGAGTACACAGAAAGTTCATGCATCAGTAAAAAGAAATAATTAACCCTAGACTGAGCACTTCTTTGGTTCCGCTTTAAAAAAAATCTTAAAAGCAAGAAGTGAAACTATCTAAACTGTTTCCAAGTAACTCAGCTGCATCCTACAACAGAGCCTATAAATATTTATGAGAATACCAAAATGTCTAATATTCAACAAAGACATTAGAAGTCACAATATTTGGCATCCAAAAATCATCAAAATGTAAAGAAGCAGAAAAATACAACTCACAGAATAACAAACAATCAAAATTTACAACAGACACAGATGTTATAATTGGCAAAGGAGAAAAATAAAAGTTATAGCTATTCCATACATACAAAAAGTTTAAGAAGAAAAATAGACGATATAAAAAGACCCAAACTGAGCTTCCAGAAATAAAAACTACAAGGTGTGAGATCAAACATACACAGGATAAAATTAACTGCAGACTAAACATCGAAGAAGAAAGGGTTAGTGAGTTTAAAGATAACAAACGAAACTATATGAAAGGAAATGGAAAGAAAAGAAAATATTTTTAATGAACAGAGCATCAGTGAGCTATGGACCAATTTCACATAGACTAATATGCATGTAATTGGAATCTTTAAAGAGGGTTGGAGGTGGGGGAGTAAGAAAAATGTTAAAGAAAATATAGCTGAAATTTTTCCAAATATTGTGAAAACTGTGATCCACAGATCCAAAATGTTCAACAAACCCAGGCACAAGAAACATGAAGAAAACTACGCTAAGACATAGGATCATTATATTGCCCTGAACCAGTGACAAAGAGAACATAATAAAAGCAGCCAGGGCGAAAAAAACCATGTTACTAGGGAAGAAAAAAGATAAAAATGACAGCAGATTCCTGTTGAAAATAATGTGAGCTAGAAAACAGTGAAGCAGGCCAGGCACAGTGGCTCATGCCTGTAATCACAGTACTTTGGGAGGCCGAGGCGGGTGGATCACAAGGTCAGGAGATCAAGACCATCCTGTCCAACATGGTGAAACCCCATCTCTACTAAAAATACAAAAATTAGCTGGGGTTGATGGCATGTGCCTGTAGTCCCAGCTACGCAGGAGGCTGAGGCAGGAGAATTGCTTGAACCCAGGAGGTAGAGGTTGCAGTGAGCCCAGATTGTGCCACTGCACTCCAGCCTGGCAACAGAGCAAAATTCTGTCTCAAAAACAAAAAGAAAGAAAACAGTGAAGCAACGCTGTTAAAGTTCTGCAAGGAAACTTAGTCAACCTAGACTTCCACATCCAAATAAAATAAAATATCTTTTTTTAAACAGTGAAATAAAGTCTTTTTGAAAAATATACCTATGTGTTCACTCATCCATTTAATATATATTTATCAAATATGTCTGGCTTCTCTGCCTATGGAGTAGCCATTCTTTTATTCCTTTACTTTCTTATGAGATATATAAAATCATACATATGTGATCACGTATATACACACATATATAAGCTATATTTTATATATATAATATATTTATACATTATATGTTAATATATAATACATGTTATTTATATATTAATAATATATAAATATACTACATTATATATATAATATAAAAGATATATATGAGATATACATATATCTCATATGGCAACCCTGGTTTGCCAGACGCTGAACATCAGGCAATAAATGATCATGTGAAACACGAAACAGAAGGTAAGCCCTACAGTTGTCCCCAGATTACTGCCTTGAAAGAGATTCCAGGCCATATAGACACACACACACACACACACACACACATACGTATATAATAAATATATACATATATAATTTATATTATATATCATATAAATATATGAGTAAATTTTTATATTTATATACAAATTATATATTATTTATATTATATAGATATATATAATTT
>CAUYLG010072903.1:0-24176 GCA_963573385.1 Cacajao melanocephalus
TGGTCTCAAACTCCTGACCTCGTGATCCGCCTGCCTCAGCCTCCCAAAGTGCTGGGATGACAGGCATGAGTGCCTGGCCTAAAGCACTCAGAGTCTTTGCTCCTCCCCCAGTCTGAAGGCAGCAAGGGCAGCACCACTGCACTGGGAGCAGCAGAGGGCCTTTCAGTTGCCTCTGGAAGCTCCGCCACAGAGAAATGCAGACGCACCGCGACTGGGAAAGCTCCGCCAGAAGGTGGCGCTGCTGTGCTGCTCGCTCAGGCTGCGGCTTGGTGAAGAGCGAGGGGTTGAGGGCTCACAGGGAGGGGAGACTGAGCTCCTGTCTGTATGGTGGCTGTGGTGTGCTGGAAGCATGAATGAAGCCCCCAGGCTCTTTGCTTCTCCCGCAGACCAAGGGCAGCAGGGGCAGAACCCTTGGATGGCAGTGGCAGAGGGGTCGTCCGTTGCCTCTGGGAGCCACTCCCCAGAGAAACACAGGGCCACGACCAGGGAGTATGCCGAGGGTAGGGCGGCCGCTCTGCAGTCCCGAGCTGGGGGCCCTGCCTGATAAAGTGGGGGTGGGGGCTCACAAGGAAGAGAGACTGGACTCCCCTCTGTATGGCGGCTGTGGCATGCTGGAGGTGAGGTGCCAGCATAGCAACCAGGCCCCCACACATGAGAAAGAATCGACACAGCCGGGCACGGTGGCTCACGCCTGTAATCCCAGCACTTTGAGAGGCCAAGGAGGACGGATCACAGGGTCAGGAGTTCAAGACCAGCATGGCCAACATGGTAAAACCTCAACTCCACTAAAAATACAAAAATTAGCCGGGCATAGTTGCAGGTGCATGTAGTCCCAGCTACACAGGAGGCTGAGGCAGGAGAATTGCTTGAACCTGGGAGGTGGAGGTTGCAGTGAGCCGAGATCACGCCATTGCACTCCAGCCTGCCAGACTAGAGTGAGACTGAGTCAAAAAAAGAAAAATCGACACAAGAACTCTGGGAACTCAAAAAGCCAGTTTGTCCCCACTGTGGATTCCTTGGATTGTTTCAAATTTCTCCTCAATTTCAATGAGCTCCCCAGACCTCCAGATTCTGAATTCCACGTCCCTCATTTCCGTCATCTCAATCTGGCTGAGATCCAGATTTCCAGGGGACTATTAAGTTGCCAGAGTTCTTGTGTTGATTCGTGTGTGTGTGTGTGTGTGTGTGTGTGTGTGTGAGTGTGACGGAGTCTCACTCTGTCACCCAGGCTGGAGTGCCATGGCGCGATCTTGGCTCACTACTGTAGCCTTCACCTCCTGGGTGCAAGTGCTTCTCCTGTCTCAGCCTCCCAAGTAGCTGGGATTACAGGTGTGTGCCACCACACCCAGAAAAGTTTTGTATTTTTAATAGAGACCAGGTTTTGCCATGTTGGTCAGGCTGGTCTGTCGCTCCCGACCTCAGGTGATCCGCCCACCTCAGCCTCCCAAAGTGCTGGGATTACAGACGTGAGTCACCACGCCCGGCTGTTGATTCTTTCTCATGTGCAAAGGCTGCCGTTCTTTTAACTGTGATGTCAGTTGAGTACAGTGACTTGTCTTCATTTCTGGGTGTTTTCAGATGCTGGGACTCTGCACAGAATCTTTATTTGTGGCTGGATTTTTTCCTTCATTTTCACAGGCGCTATGTAGTGGTAAAATATTTCAGTGCTGTATTTTGAGGTGTGATCCAGTAGGTGGCACTCAGGAGCGCTGGCCAGCATGTAGAATCTTAGCCACAAGGCTCTTTCATAGGTTTGTTCTGTTTTTTGACACAGGATCTTGCTCTGTCGCCCAGGCAGCAGGGCAGTGGCACAATCTCGGCTCACTGCAGCCTCCACCTATCAGGCTAATTGATCCTCCTGCCTCAGCCTCCTGAGTAGCTGGGACTACAAGCACACACCACCACACCCAGAAAATTTGGGGGGGTTTCTCTTTTTTTTTTGGTAGAGATGGGGTTTCACCATGTTTACCAGGCTGATGGCAATCCTTCTGGTAGTATTTGTCAGTGTACCGGCATTCAGATGTGGGATCTCCAGAGTTTTAAATGCTGCTGCACTGCTGCCATCATTCCAATCATCCAGCGAGGATTCGTCAGGCTGGTCTTGAACTCCTGACCTTGTGATCCACCCTCCTCGGCCTCCCAAAGTGCTGGGATTACAGGCATGAGCCACTGCGCCCGGCCTATTTACAATCTTTTAAAAATAAAGAATTATAGGTTATTCACACCCTAATTTATTTTTAATTCCCCCTCAGAGAAGGAAAGGAATGGCTTCCCCATGCCGGGCCACCTGAGTCTGGGCTTTATTTTCTTCCAGGGAACTTTCCCACGCCTCTCATATTTGCCAGATCAAGTCCTGTGGTTCCCCGGCATGGATGTGTGAAAATCCAGTGCCAGAGCAGTCCTGAGTCTTTCCTGACCCAGCTGGTGATCCAAAAAAACTCTACGTACAAGGTGGTAGACAGGAAACTAGGGTTTTGGAACGAGAGTGAGTTCATCGTTGACGACATGGATACAAACACGGCAGGGCGCTATCACTGCCGATACAGGAGAGGCTTCAACTGGTCACATTATAGTAACGCCCTGGAGCTAGTGGTAACAGGTAAGGAAACATCCAGGTCCATGGCCCTGGTGTGTTTTTTTTTCTTCTTATTTTTAATAGAGTTTATTTTTTGAGAAGTTTTAGATTTGAAAAAAAAAAAGAGAGAGAGAAAAAAAATCAAGACGGTTGCTTCAGAGAGTTCTCAGATATCTGGCACCCTATTTCCCCCAGAGTTAACATCTTACATTACTATGGCACATTTCTTTCTTTTTTTATTATTATTATGCTTTAAGTTCTGGGGTACATGTGCAGAACGTGCAGGTTTGTTACTTATGTATACACATGTCATGGTGGTTTGCTGCACCCATCAACCCATCATCTACATTAGGTATTTCTCCTAATGCTATCCTTCCCTAGCCCCCCACCCCTGAACAGGCCCCAGTGTGTGATGCTCCCCTCCCTGTGTCCATGTGTACTCATTGTTCACTCCCACTTATGAGTGAGAACATGCAGTGTTCGGTATGGCACATTTCTTACATTAATGAACAAACATCGACATATTCTCAGATAAAGTCTATAGCTTACTTAGATTTTCTTAGTCTTTACCTGATATTCTTTCTCTGTTCCAGTATCTCATTCAAGATTTCACATTGTGGCCTGGCGCGGTGGCTCACGCCTGTAATCCCAGCACTGAGGGAGGCCAAGGTGGGCAGATCATGAGGTCAGGATTCGAGACCAGCCTGGCCAACATGGTGAAACCCCGTCTCTACTAAAAATACAAAAATTACCTGGGTGTGGTGGCGGGTGCCTGTGATCCCAGCTACTCAGGAGGCTGAGGGAGGAAACTCACTTGAACCCAGGAGGCAGAGGTTGCAGTGAGCCGAGATCGCGCCACTGCATTGCAGCTTCCGTGACAAAGCAAGACTCCATCTCAGAAAATAATAATAAATAAAAAGAATGAAGGAGAAAAGGTCTTGCTAATATCTCACTCTTTTCTCTCTTAGGCTTGTATGACAAACCCTTCCTCTCTGCAGATCGGGGTCGTGTGGTGAGGCCGGGAGAGAATATTTCCTTCACGTGTAGCTCGGCACACCTCCCATTTGATAGATTTTCACTGGCCAAGGAGGGAGAGCTTTCTCTGCCACAGCACCAAAGTGGGGAACACCCGGCCAACTTCCCTCTGGGTCCTCTGGACCTCAACGTCTCCGGGAATTACAGGTGCTACGGTTGGTACAGCAGCAGCCCCTACGTGTGGTCCGCCCCCAGTAATGCCCTGGAGCTTCTGGTCACAGGTAGGTACCTCCCAGGCCAGCCCCATGTCCGGGCTGGCTGTCAGGACTATGCCACTGGGCAGGGATCCGAAGAGGTGCACTGAGGGTGAAGTGAAGAGAAGCAGAGACTCTCTCACTCCGGGACAGTGGAGAGAGGAGTGCTTCCCCGGCTCCAGGCTTGACTTTCACTTTCTCACTAGGGTTCTCCAGTCCGTGTTCATTGAAAACATATGGTCTATTAAGAAAAGAAGGGCTAACCTTTTTTTCTTTTGAGACAGAGTCTCGCCTCATGGCCCAGGCTGGAGTGCAGGGGCGCAATCTTGGCTCACTGCAACCTCCACCTCCTGGGTTCAAGGGATTCTCCTGCCTCAGCCTCCCGAGTAGCTGGGATTACAGGTGTCTGCCTCCACGCCTGGCTAATTTTTTAGTATTTTTAGTGAAGACAGGGTTTCACCATGTTGGCCAGACAGGTGTTGAACTCCTGACCTCAGGTGATCCACCTGCCTCAGCCTCCCAAAATGCTGGGATTACAAGTATGAGTCACCGCTACCGGCCAAAAAGGGCTTTTATTTTATTTTATTTTATTTATTTTCTGATATGGAGTCTTGCTCTGTCACCAAGGCTGGAGTACAGTGGTGCGACCTTGGCTCACTGCAACCTCCACCTCCCAGATTCAAGCAATTTTCCTGCCTCAACTTCCTGAGTAGCTGGGACCATAGACATGGGGTTTCGCCACGTTGGCCAGGCTGGTCTTGAACTCCTGACCTCGTGATCCACCCGCCTCAGCTTCCCAAAGTGCTGGGATTACAGGCAGGAGCCACCAGGCCCGGCCAAGAAGGGCTGACTTTTAGAGTCACATGTGTATGGGCTGTGCAGACGCCAGGCTCAACCTTGACTAGCACACCTCTCCTTTCCAGTTGCAGCTGGAAATCTTTGAACTCGCTGACAGTACTAGAATTCACTGTGAGAGATCAAGTGGGGACTGAGGGCTCATAGGAAAGGCTTTTAAAACCTCTATCATGAGCCCCATTTTTATTTTATTTATTTATGTATTGATTTATTTTGAGACAGAATCTCACTGTCTCACCCAGGCTGGAGTGCAGTGGCTCAATCTCTGGTCACACTGCAACCTCCACCCCCCCCAGGTGGAAGCAATTCTCCTGCCTCAGCCTCCCGAGTAACTGGGACCACAGTCATGCACCACCATGCCTGGCTAATTTTTGTACTTTTATTAGAGATGGGGTTTTGCCATGTTGCCCAGGCTAGTCTCGAACTCCTGACCTGACCTCAAGTGATCCTCCCGCCTCAACCTTCCAAAGTGCTGGGATTGCAGGCGTGAGCCACCTCGCCTGGCCTGTAATTTCAGAGTATTACATCCTTGAGAGGAACATAGCCTTATGCAGTTCATATAACAAATGAAGAAAGGGGGACAAAAGATTCAGAAAAAGCAATGTCTAGCCAAAGATCTCACCATAGTGGAGGTGAATTTTACCTAAGTTTATCTGAAATTTTCCCCTCTCTAGTTTCCAGGTACCAACCGTGTAATATCCTTTGTATGAGAGGAACACAAACTGTTCTCCAGGGTGAGGGCAGAGGAGAGAATTCAGGTTTCTGAATGTATGGTGGTGTTGTAGAGATGTGATTAGACATTCAGTGAAATCACCAAGTGAGGAGAGAATGAAAAGAAAACACAACCTGCCTGGCCGGCTGCGGTGGCTCACTCCTGTCATCCCAGCACATTGGGAGGATAAGGTGGGTGGATCACAAGGTCAGGAGTTCAAGACCAGCCTGACCAACATGGTGAAACTCTGTCTCTACTAAAAATACAAAAAATTAGCTGGGCTTGGTGGTACACGCCTGTAATCCCAGCTACTCAGGACGCTGAGGCAGGAGAATCGCTTGAACCTGGGAGGCAGGGATTGCAGTGAGTCGAGATCACATCACTGCACTGTAGCCTGGGCGACAGAGCAAGACTCGTCTCAAAAAAAATTTAAAAACAAAAGAAAGAAATACATCCTGCCCATAATCACCTCCCTCCCAGTTTATGGGACTTCCTTGGGAACCAAAGCTCCTTGCCCGTGGACACAGTCTTGGTGACTGATCAGTGCGGTGCTTGTGAAGCGTGAGCTCATTGAGGAGATGTCTGAGGGAGTCACGTTTTGGCAAACGAACAGGGAAATGAGTTCCCATGTCAGGGCTCTGGGGTTGGGATAGAATGGAACACAGCCGCCAACCATTCGTCTCCTTCGATTATGTCTCTAGACTCCGTGAGCCAAGATTACACGGTGCAAAACCTGATCCGCATGGCTGTGGCAGGACTGGTCCTCATGGCTCTCTTGGCCATACTGGCTGAAAATTGGCACAGCCATAGGACGTTAGGCAAGGAAGCCTCGGCAGATGTGGCTGACCTGAGCTGGAGCAAACAGAAATTTCAGACAGAATTGACCTTTGGACAAACACCGCGTGTCTGCAAGTAAACACCTGGATGTGAAGGGAGACACGACTCGGGACTTGTGGAGTCCTATGAAGCACCTGAAGGACACAGGGGAGAACAGCCCGCTAACAAGCTTGAACCCATTTTCTTTTTCTTTTCCTTTTTTGAGACAGAGTCTCACTCCGTTGCCCAGGCTGGAGTGCAGTGGAGCAACTTCGGCTCACTGCAACCTCCGCCTCCCAGATACAAGCGATTCTTGTGCCTCCACCTCCCAAGTAGCTGGATCTACAGGCATACACCACACCTGGCTAACTTTTGTATTTTTAGTAGAGATGGGGTTTCGCCATGTTGGCCAGGCTGGTCTCGAACTCCTGACCTCAAGTGATACACCCACGTTGGCCTTCCAAAGTGCTAGGATGACAGGCGTGAGCCACCGTGTCCCATCAGATTCATTTTCAAACCAATCAAATGGTATTTTCTTGTGCAGACCTGATACTATTTGCACCCTACCTTTCTGAACATCAGTTATAGTTTTCCATCTTTGTCTTCTGATTTTTTTATATCCTGTTTAATATATTTTGTCCTTCTTTTTATATTTTTAATGTGTTTTCCCTAAATATAAATAGTTGGTGACCATGCCAAACATATTCAGTAACCCCCCTCCTTTATTTTTTGTTGTTGAGATGAGGAGCTCCCTATGTTGCCCAAGCTGGTCTTGAACTCCTGGTCTTAAGCAATCCTCCTACCTCAGCCTTCTGTTGTGTTCATCTACAAATTGATGAGGGTGAATGTCATAATCCTACAGGGGGGGATTATCCTATTTATTTCACAAACCCTGTTTCTTTCTTTTCTTTTCTTTTTTTTTTTTTTTTGATGGAGTTTCACTCTTGTTGCCCAGGCTGGAGTGCAATGGCATGATCTTGACTCACTGCAACCTCCACCTCCCGGGTTCCAGCAATTCTGCCTCAGCCTCCCAAGTAGCTGGGATTACAGGCATGAGCCCCACCACACCCAGCTAATTTTGTGTTTTTAGCGGAGACAAGGTTTCTCCATGTTGGTCAGGCTGGTCCCCACCTCAGGTGATCTGCCTGCCTCGGTCTCACAAAGTGCTGTGATTACAGGCATAAGCCACTGCACCTGGCCCACAAACCCTATTTCTAAGGGATTTTCTTTTTCTTTTTTTTTTTTGTTTAAAGACAGGGTTTCACCATGTTGGTCAGGCTGGTCTTGAACTCCCGACCTCAGGTGATCTGCCCGCCTTGGCCTCCAAAGTGCTTGGATTACAGGCGTGAGCCACCATGCCCAGCCGCTAAGGGATTGTCATGCAAGGAACAGAGGCATGTGTTTCACATCAACCCATCAATTTATTTTTTCACTTAGTATTCTTAATAATTGGAGGTCTATATTATTTAATCATTATAGGGCTTAAGACTTTCCGCTGTGTCCCAAGGGGCAGGCAAGCTCTGAAATGAATCTGACAACATGGATAACTCATCTTTATCTTCAGACTGGAGTTCATCATCCATTGGAATTCTAATGTCATGAAGCTGGTTCATCAACATCAACAGTGAATTATATGAGCCACTTAAAAACAATAAATCATCCATCTCAAACTCAGAAGGCATTTTTGTGTTATTTACTGTGATGCTGGCTGTTATAAAAATAAATAAGTAAGCTCCAAATAGTGTTGGTTTCAAATGAAGACTAAGAAGTTCCGGGACTGAGTTCTGTCCTCTTATCTCACCTTCCGTGTCTCTCCCTTTCACTCTCATCACTGCCACTGGTAGGGTCCATTATAGGCAAGTAATTCTCCTCCTCAGCCACCCGAATAGCTGGTATTACAGGTGCCTGCCACCACGCCCAGCTAATTTTTTGTATTTTTAGTAAAGATGGGGTTTCACCATGTTGGTCAGGCTGGTCTCAAACTCCTGACCTCTGGTGATCTGCCTGCCTGGGCCTTCCAAAGTGTTGGGATTACAGGCTTGAGCCACCACACCCAGACTCCCAGTCAGAATGTTTTATTAGGAGAGTAGAGTGCCTCCTTTTCTCACAGACCTGGAGGTATGTTAACAGGACTTCTTCTCTAACGGTAGGAGCGTTTTTTTCCCTTTTGAAATGGGGGCCTCACTCAGTTACCCAGGTTGGAGTGCAGTGGCATAATCATAGCTCACTGCAGCATGTATATCTTGGGATGATGTGATTTTCCCTCCTCAGCCTCTCATGTTGCTGTAAACGTAGGCGTGTGCAACCTTGGCTGGCTATTTTTTTTTTTTTTTTTTAGTTTTGTAGAGATGAAGAAGTCTCACTTTGTGGCTTACACTCCTACCTACAAAAACTTAGAAGACAGACAATGTATCTAATGAACTTGTTATCTGGTAATATGATTTCTAGACAGAATGTTGAAGGGGTCAAATGACTTTTCTAAGCTGCCTATAAAAGAGAAAGATGGTCAGGTGCAGTGGGCTCATGCCTGTAATCCCACCACTTTGGGAGGCTGAGGTCAGGAGTTCGAGAACAGCCTGCCCAACATGGTCAAACCCCATCTCTACCAAAAATACAAAAAATTAGCTGGGCGTGGTGGTGGGTGCCTGTAATCCCAGCCACTCGGGAGGCTGAGGCAGGAGAATCGCTTGAATTCGGGAAGCAGAGGTTGCAATGAGTCAAGATAGTGCCACTGTACTCCAGCCTGGGTGACAAGAGCAAAACTCCATTTCAAAAAAAAAAAAAAAGATACGCTAAAGGAAAAAAAAATTTCCGTTAGCAAATATAATTTTCAGAGACTATAAAGGGGATGGTCAGTGAAGGCTTTCTGGTTAGAAAAATAAAATTGTTCCTCCTTCCCAATATTTACAGCTACTAGAATGTTCTCAGAGTGAAATGAAACCTAAACTGAAGAGGAGAAAAATCAATGGTGTAAGTCAGTGTTTCTCTGCTGGCCAATTTTACTTTTCAGGAGACATTTGGAGACTGCCTGGAGATGTTTTCTGTTGTCATAACTGGGAAGGGATGCTCCTGGCATCTAGTGGGTAGAGGCCAGGGGTGCTGCTAAACATTCTACAATGCACAGGACAGCTTTCCACAGCAAAGAATCATCTAGCCTAAATGTTAATAGTGCCCCAGAAGAGAAGTTCTGAAGTTATTGTGACTCTTTGTTAAGCCATTGGAATGATTCAAGATGGTGTCAAGTAAACCCTCTCAGCTAGACTTAAGGTCATATAAAAATCACATGGTTACAGTCCCACAGCAGTCTTAAATGCCCAAAAGGTGCACAGTCCTGTCTTGCAAAGAATTGGGGGTATACTTGTTTCCAATAGAGAATAATCTGATACACAGGAAACCCACAAAGTTTTAAGGGAGTAGTCATATTGGCAAAATGGCCACTGTGTTGGGATAAATGGATCTAAAGACACGTACATTGCAAAAGTCTTTTTTATTTCCCCAGCTTTCTTTTTTTTCTTTTTTCTTTCTTTGTTTCTTTCTTTCTTTTTTTCCTTCCTTCCTTCCTTTCTAATAAGCTTTTGCACTCCTAAGTCCTCAGCTTTGAAAAGACAGGAATCAGGCTGAGACATACATTTATTGGTCAATATGGGTCATCTCTCATAGAAAAGGAAAGATTTCTCATGAGTTACATCTGAGAGTCTTAACAGCAGAACCAAAGACAGTTGAGAGCAATGAAGTGGGAAGCCAATCCCAAAGAGAGAAACCAGACCTTAATCAGAGCCCCCTCCCGCCCTGTAGAGTTAGGAGTCTGGTGTTATGTACCCAACTTGGTTTCATTATTTGGATGAGCAGTGATTGTTACATATTTCTCATTCTACTCTCTTTTTGTGTTTCAGTGTTTCTCATTCTCCTCTTTTTTTTTTTTTAATTTACAGATTAGAATAAAACAAAATACAGAAAACCACACTACAAAAAAAAAAAAACCAGATAACTTAAAATGTCTTAAGGTAAATTATCTGGCTATCATCATTCTAGTCTAGAAACAGAACTTTTCCTGCAGCCAAAAGCCCTTTTGTGTCTCTCATTCCAATCACAGTCCAGCCTCATTCTAAACATATTCTGACACTTTCCATAATTATTTCCTTGGATATTTCAAGACTATCCCTCAAGGGTCCATCCCTAGACACTACAATGTAGATTTTCCTATTTTTAACAATGTATCTTTTATGTCTCCTTTAATCTATAATATTCCCCTTTATCCCTTTCATTTCCAAAAAAAAAAGAGAGAGAATGTTAGAATGAATTTTATAGTGTTGGGTTGAAGTAAGAGACATCAGCATGAACCCATGGCTATGTGTGTGTGATACAGATAGGTGACAGGTAGAAGACAGATAGATGAAGATAATTGATAGATATAGACGTGTGTGTACAAATTAGCATACATACTTATATTTTCTTTTTTCTTTTTTCTTTTTTTTTTTGAGACAGATTCTCACTCTGTTGCCAAGGCTGGAGTGTAATGGCACAGTCTCATCTCACTGTGACCTCCGCCTCCTGGATTTAAGTGATTCTCTTGCCTCAGCCTCCTGAGTAGCTGGGATTACAGGCATACGCCGCCATGCCCAGCTAATTTTTGTACCTTTTAGTAGAGGCGGGATTTCTCCATGTTGCTTAGGCTGGTCTCGAAATCCCAACCTCAGGTGATCCACCCGCCTTGGCCTCCCAAATTGCTGGGATTACAGGTGTGAGCCTCCGTGCCCTGCCTTAGAGTTTTATTTTTTTTTTAAGAGACATGACAATTAAATAAATTGCATAATCTTGGATTAAATCCTAAACCAAATACACATCGCTGCTAAAACAAGTGGTGAAATTTGAATAAAGTCAATAGCTTAGACAATAGTGTCCTATCAATGATATTTCTTGACTTTGAACATCAATAACATAACAAAATGTCCTTGGATTTAGAACTACAACTAGAAGTGATTCGAAGTTAGGGCATCAGCCCAGGGCATGACTTCCGCATCACAGAATTGAGACATTAACCCAGGAAAAAAAAAAAGAAGAAGAAGAAAAGAGGCTGGGCTCAGTGGCTCACACCTGTAATCCCAGCATTTTGGGAGGCCGAGGCGGATGGATCACTTGAGGTCAGGAGTTCGAAACCAGCCTGTCCAACATGGCGAAACCCCAACTCTAAAAAAAAGAAAAGAAAAGAAAAAGGGGGTGGGGCAGAGAACATTTAAAAAAAGAGAGAGAGAGAGAGAAGTTGACCCAGAAGTGCATTTTAGGCTGAGCAGAAAGTTGTCAGAGGAGCTGCCTAGACCACAGCTGTGTCAGAGACCATAGCTTTTCTGTAGGGTCATGGTCAGAGGTGGAGGGGAATTGTGAACGTTCTTATGAAAAAAGTCAACGTGAAAGCCACGTGGTGATGAGGGTTGGCCTCATCCACCACTTCCTCTGCATCTCCCTGGCACGCTGGGTTCAGTCACCACCCCACTGCCAGCAGAATCTGAGCAATGCCTTCCACACTCCCTGCCCTGCTCTGCCTCGGTGAGTTCTTGCCTGGATGGGGAATGGAATCAGGGTGTGCCTGGGAGGCAACAGGTCTCATTATTTCCATCTTGTAGGGCTGTGTCTGAGCCAGAGGATCAGCACCCAGCAGCGTGAGTCCTTCCTTCAAAGCTCAGGGTCGCTCTTACAGGTTCAGGCCAAGCACCCTCTACCCAAACACAGCTGGGGAGAGGGGGCAGGGTGCGGGCTTCCCAGGAGGGCTTAGGGCCAGCAGCTGGGTGGAGCCTAGGGTTGGGAGGTGGGCTCAGCTGGGACTCCAGCATCTGATTCCCTTCCAGAGACTCTCCCAAAACCCTCCATCAGGGCCAAGCCCAGTTTCATGGTTCCAAAGGAAAAGCCGGTGACCATCTGTTGCCAGGGAAATTATGGGGCTGTTGAATACCAACTGCATTTTGAAGGAAGTCTTTCTGCCGTGGAGAGACCAAAACCCCCTGAGCGCATTAACAAAGTCAAGTTTCACATCCCGGCCATGACTTCCCGCACGGCAGGGCGATACAGCTGCTTCTATCGGGTTGGGGAGCTCTGGTCAGAACCCAGCGACTCACTGGATCTGGTGGTAACAGGTAAGTGTCCTGCTGTCTAACTGGAAAATCAGCTCAGTCTGCGGCCAGGATGGAGCCTCATCTATTAACTCTTCCAAGCTCCACTCAGACTCTGCTTCTCTCAGAAGGAGGTTGGGAGGAGGGTGTACTCGTCACATCCCTGCCTACAAGGGCTTGTCTGCAGACAGCGTCTCTATTCCTAGGAGCAGATGTGTCCTCTGTCAAGTTCTCCAAGAAAGAGATTCTGAGATAGATATTTGTGTGCAGGAGTATGACTGACAAATGTCCTCAACAACATCACCTGTGGGCCAGGTGCAGTGGCTTATGCTTTGCTTTCCTCACCCATTGCAGGTGGTGGGTTTTTAAAAAAATATTTTGGCTTTTTTGTTTTTTGTTTCCAGACAGTCTCCCTCTGTTCCCCAGGCTGGAGTGCAGTGACGCAATCTCAGCTCACTGCAACCTCTACCTCCTGGATTCAGGCAATTATCCTGCCTCAGTCTCCCAAGTTGTTGGGACTACAGGCACCTGCCACCACGCCTGGCTAATTTTTCATTTTTAGTAGGGACGGGACTTCACCATGTCAGCCAGGCTGGTCTCGAACTCCTGACCCAGGAGGTCGAGGCTTCAGTGAGCCAAGATAGTGCCATGGCACTCCAGCCTCAGCAACAGAGCTAGACCCTGTATCATTATTTTTTTTTCATTTCTTTTTCTTTTTTTTTGTTTTTATATCAAGTAATACAGTATTAGGTATAAACCCTGTATCATTTCTTAAAAATGGTTTAGGCTGGGCGTGGTGGCTCAGCCTGAAATCCCAACACTTTGGGAGGCCAAGGCGGGCGGATCACGACCTCAAGAGATCAAGACCAGCCTGCTCAAGATGGTGAAACCCTGTCTCTACTAAAAATACAAAATTTAGTTAGGCATGGTGGCAGGCACCTGTAGTCCCAGCCACTCGGGAGGCTGAGGCAGGAGAAACACTTGAACCCGGGAGGCAGAGGTTGCACTGAGCTGAGATCACGCCACTGCACTCCAGCCTGAGCAACAGCGTGAGACTCCATCTCTCAAACAGATAAATAAATTTAAAAATGGCTTAGATGGTAAATCTTCTGTTGTGTGTATTTGACCAAAATAATAGTAATTTTTCTAAAATAGCTGGCTGCTCATCACTGAGTTTCTTGTGTGGTGGCCCCGCCTTCTCTCATAGGAATGTATGACACACCCACCCTCTCGGTTCATCCCGGACCGGAAGTGATCTCGGGAGAGAAGGTGACCTTCTATTGCCATCTGGGGACTGCAACAAGCACCTTCTTTCTGCTCAAGGAGGGAAGATCCAGCGTATGGCGCGGATACGGGAAGGTCCAGGCAGAATTCCCCATGAGCCCTGTGACCACATCCCACAGAGGGACTTACCGATGTTTTGGCTCCTATAACAACCATGCATGGTCTTTCCCCAGTGAGCCAGTGAAGCTCCTGGTCACGGGTGAGGAGAGCCCCGATTCCCACACCTCCCGCTGCCATGTCCTACCTGGAGCCCTAAAGGATCTCCAGATTGTGGTGGGGAGGGTGTCAAAGGGACGTCGGCTTCCTGGGGGCCCAATTGGTGGTGTGAGGAAGATCACCAGAAACAGGAAGGAAGAGGGTGCAGAGAAAGAAATGGTAAGACCGGAGGAAATCCAAAAGCCTTACTTAGGTTCTTTATCTCCTTTTCCAGGTGACACTGAGAACACCAGCCTTGCATCTACAGACCCCACCTCTCCTGGTGAGTAACTGCTCCTTCTAAGCTCAGAGGAGGGATCAGAGCCTCCCAGTGACACTAAAATTGGGCATTCATTCAAAATATTCATCGAGGCTGAGCATGGTGGCTCACACCTGTAATCCCAGCACGGTGGGAGGCCGAGATGGGTGCATCAGTTGAGGTCAGGAGTTCGAGACCAGCCTGGCCAACATGGCAAAACCCCATCTCTACTAAAAATACAAAAATTAGCCAGGCGTGGTAGTGGGCACCTGTAATCCTGGCTACTCAGGAGGCTGAGGCAAGAGAATCGCTTAAACCTGGGAGGCAGAGGTCGCATGAGCTAAAATCGCACTACCTCACGCCAGCCTAGGTGACAGGGCAAGACTCCATCACAATATATATATATATATATATACACAGTGAACGACACTGTAACAGTCAGCCAGGCAAATATCTTGGCTTCGTGGCACTTAGATTCTAGCAGGAGGAGACAGGCCATGGGTCGATGTCAGGACGGCACACAGGAGGAAATGAGGCTATGGAAGGAAAAAGACAAAGAAGAACAGATTTAAAGTGTTTGGGAGGGCAGGTAGCACTATTAAATGGGTTGTCCAGATTGGCCTCACAGAGAAGAAGACATCTGAGCAAACGCCTTCAGACTTGAGTTTGTCGCGTGGCTCTCAGGAGAAAGGAGGGTCGGAGAGAGGAAACGGCCTCTGCCTGTGCCCTGAGGCAGGAAGATGACCAGGGTGACAGAAGAATAGCCGTGAGGCCAGGAGCGTTGGAAATGACGTCTGGAAGATGATGATGGGGATGGGATGGGGCTGGGGCTGCATGGTTAGGACGTTGAAAAAAACAGTGAGACTTTGAATTTGACTATGTGTGAGGAGAAAGGAGAGATGATGACTTAATGAGGAAAATGAGGCTTAAGTAGAAGACGTGGGCTGGGCACGGTGGCTCTCGCCTGTAATCCCAGCACTTTGGAAGGTAGAGGCGGGCACATCACTTGAGGTCAGGAGTTGGAGACCAGCCTGGCCAACACAGTGAAACTCCTGTCTCTACTAAAAATACAAAAATTAGCTGGGCATGGTGGTGCACGCCTGTAATTACAGCTACTCGGGACTGAGGCAGGAGAATCACTTGAACTCGGGAGGCAGAGATTGCAGTGAGCTGAGATTGTGCCATTGCACGCCAGCCTAGGCGACAAGAGCGAAATTGCATCAAAAAAAAAAAAAAAAAAAGAAAAAAACAGAAACGTAGAAGACGTGACTGGTGCAAAGACACATGCTCATGAGTGCTAGAGTGGAATTCCTCCTCAGGCTTGTTCATCTGCGGACCCTTCCACTTTACCTGCTGGGTGAAGCTCTGGGACCTGCAGGGCGGGGTGGGACCTTGCAGAACGTCATCATTGGGTATACCCAAGGGAAGGAGCGCTGTTGTGGAAGAGGCCGACACCATCCCCTTTTCTTCACTTCCCTTATTTTTGGCAGACTCTGCAGACACCTGCCTTTTAAGCACAGAGGCGACACTCCAGAAAGGTAAGTAGATACCTGGGGCCAAAGGCTCTAAAGGAAGGAGCTGGGCATAGAGTCAGGAGCTGGGAAGGAGATGGGGATCAGTGGAACAAGAGGGTGTCCTTGGCCAGGTGTGGTAACCCACACCTGTAATCCCAGCACACTGGGAGGCCAAGGCAGGCGGATCATCTGAGGTCAAGAGTTTGAGACCAGCCTGGCCAATGTGGGGAAACCCCGCCTCTACTAAAAATACAAAAATTGGCTGGGCACCGTGGCTCAAGCCTGTAATCCCAGCACTTTGGGAGGCTGGGTCGGGCAGATCATGAGGTCAAGAGATCGAGACCATCCTGGCCAACATAGTGAAACCCTGTTTCTACTAAAAATAAAAAAATTAGCCAGGTATGGCAGCGTGCGCCTGTAGTCCCAGCTACTTGGGAAGCTGAGGTAGAAGAATCGTTTGAACCCGGAAGGCAGAGGTTGTAGTGAGCCGAGATCGAGCCACTGCACTCCAGCCTGGGTGACAGAGCGAGACTCCATCTCAAAAAATATATATACAAAAATTAGCCAGGCGTGGTGGCACTCACCTGAAGTCCCAGCTACTCGGGAGGCTGAGGTGGGAGGCGGAGGTTGCAGTGAGCCGAACATCGCACTGTTGCACTCCAGCCTGGGCAGCAAGAACAAGGCTCTGTCTCAAAAAAGAAAAAAAAAAGAGGGTGTCCTTGCATCCCTATCAGCAATCACCCTGTTCTCCTGCCCACAGAGCTTGCCCTCTGGGACCACACTGCCCAGAATCTCCTTCGGGTGGGCCTGGCCTTCCTGGTCCTGGTGGCTCTGGTGTGGCTCCTGGTTGAAGACTGGCTCAGCAGGAAGAGGACCAGAGAGCGAGCCAGCAGAGCTTCCACTGGGCAATGCAGGAGAAGCTTGAACACAAAGACTCTCTGAAGAACGACCAAGAGATGCAGTGGCCATGGGTGGAACTGAAAGCTGGTGTTGAGCCTGTTTTGGACCCACGGAGGAGGGAGTCACTGCAGGAAACAAGGGACAACGCCATTCCATTTGTCAGAGCATCCTGGACGACGCAGGAGGTGGGAGAAACAAGCTAAATTTCCTCATTATTTTTTTCCTGAGACGGAGTCTGGCTCTGTCGCCCAGGCTGGAGTGCAGTGACGCGATCTCAGCTCACTGAAACCTCCGCCTCCCAGGTTCAAGCGATTGTCCTGCCTCAGCCTCCTGAGTAGCTGGGATTACAGGTATACGCCACCACGCCCAGCTAATTTTTTGTATTTTTAATAGAGACGGGGTTTCACCGCATTAGCCAGGATGGTCTCGATCTCCTGACCTCATGATCCTCCTGCCTTGGCCTCCCAAAGTGCTGGGATTACAGGCGTGAGCCACCGCCCCTGGCCGCTAAATTTCTTTTGTAGACAAATCCTATGGTCTCTTCTAGGCTGTAAGTATTTTTGTGTCACTTACTACAAACCATACTTTTAACAGCTCTGGTCTTTTCTGAAAAGATCTCTCCGTCTTTAATAGAATGACCATGGAAATATTTTCTTTCTACTTTGGTCTTTATTTCTTCCCTTTCTCTGCAGGAAGCCATTCAAAATACTTAATAAGCGGCTGGGCACCGTGGCTCATGCCTGTAATCCCAGCACTTTGGGAGACTGAGGCAGGGGGATCACAAGGTCAAGAGATCAAGACTATCCAGGTCAACATGGTGAAACCTCATCTCTACTAAAAATACAAAAATCAGCCGGGCATGGTGGCTAGCACCTGTAATCCCAGCTACTTGGGAGGCTGAGGCAGGAGAATTGTTTGAACCAGGGAGGCGGAGGTTGCAGTGAGCCGAGATCGTGCCACTGTACTCCAGCCTGGCAACACAGCAAGCCTCCTTCTAAAAAAAAAAAAAAAAAAAAAAAAAGTTAATGACTAATATAGAATAGGTCTGAATCAAAATCAAATGGTTCAGGAAGCATTGTGGCCACAAGCAGTCATAGAGAAACAGCTTTATAAGTGAATCCTGCTGGGCATGGTGGCTCATGCCTATAATCCCAGCACTTTGGGAGGCCAAGGCGGGTGGATCACCTGAGGTCAGGAGTTCAAGACCAGCCTGGCCAACATGGTGAAACCCTGTCTCTACTAAAAATATAAAAATTCAGCTGGGCACGGTGGTTGGAAAATGCAGCCTTGATTCCATGTGACTGGGTGGCAGGCTAAATATTGGTACTTCTCATGAACTAGAGAGTGAAGGGTTTTGTAATAAGTATCTCCCGTCTCTGTTACAAGTGCCTCTTATGTGCCAGGCTCTGGTGAAAGCATTGCCCACAAAACAAACATTGCCCCTGCCATGATAGGATCGGTTGTCCAGGAGTGCAGATCTCAAATAAATGAATCAATAAATGGGGAATCAGTCTTCCGTTGCTGTTTCTTTTGTTTCTTTTTTAGGCTGAGGTGCAGTGGCATGATCACAGCTTACCATAGCCTCGACCTCCTGGGCTCAAGTGATCCTCCCACCTTGGCCTCCTGAGTAGCTGGGACTACAGCACATGCCACCACACCTAGCTATTTTTTAAATTATTGTTTGTAGAAATAAGGTCTCACCATGTTGCCCAGGGTAGACTCAAACTCCTGGGCTCAAGCAGTTCTCCCGTCTTGGGCTCCCAAAGTGCTGGGATTATAGGTATGAGCCAGCATGCTGGGTGATATTTTTAGGTTTGGTTTTGTTTTGCTTTGTTTTGTTTTGTTTTTGAGATTCTCTTTTGAGTTTTGCTCTGCTGCCCAGGCTGGAGTGCAGTGGCATGATCTCTGCTCACTGCAACCTCCGCCTCCCAGGTTCAAGTGATTCTCCTGCCTCAACCTCCCAAGTAGCTGGGATTTCAGGCATAAGCCACCACACCTGGCTAATTTTGTATTTATAGTACAGATGGAGTTTCTCCACTTGGTCAGGCTGGTCTTGAACTTGACCTCAGGTGATCTGCTCACCTTGGTTTCCCAAAGTGCTGAGATTACAGTCACCATGCCCAGCCTTTTTTAGTTTTTGTGGGTACACAGTAAGTGTATATATATATGAGGTACATGGGATACTTTGATACAGGCATGCAATGCCTAATAATCACATCAGGGTACACGGGGTATCCATCACCTCAAGTATGTACCCTTTGTGTTACAAACAATGCAATTATAATCTTATTCTAAAATGTTCAATTAAATTATTTTTTACTGTAATCACTCAGTTGTGCTAGCAAATACTAGGTCTTATTCATTCTTTCTATTTCTTGTGCCCATTAATCATCCCCTCTTCCCCCACCAACCCTTCCCAGCCTCCGGTAACCATCATTCTACTTTCTATTCCCATGAGTTCACTTGTGTTCATTTTTAGCTCCCACAAATAAGTGAGAACAAATGAAGTTTGTCTTTCTTTTCTTTTCTTTTCTTTTTTTTTGAGACAGATGTTCTCACTCTGTTGCCCCCAAGCTGGAGTGCAATGGCACAATCTCAACTCACCACAACCTCCGCCTCCCGAGCTCAAGTGATTCTCCTGCCTCAGCCTCCCCAGTAGGGGAGATTATAGGCCTGTGCCAGCACGCCCTGCTAATTTTTGTATTTTTAGTAGAGACAAGGTTTCACTATGTCAACCAGGCTGGTCTCGAACTCCTGACCTCAGGTGATCCACCCAACTCAGCCTCCCAGAGTGCTGGAGTTCTGAGATTACAGGCATCAGCCATCGCCCTTGGCCTGAAGCGTGTCTTTCTGTGCCTGACTTATTTCACTTAACATAATGAGCTCCATTTCCATCCATGTTGTTGCAGATGACAGGCTTGTGACAGAGGAAATCCAGAATGCTACTAGAACCTCTTTCCGTGCAAGATGCCATTTAATAGGGACCTTGAGGAAGGTGTGGATGCAGGGAAGGGGAGGGTGGTGGTAGACACTGAGACACAAGACAGGAGTGAAATGCACTCGGTGTAACCAGAGCTTTCAATGGGAGGGAAAGGTGGCTCTGCGTCACGCTGTTGCCATCTTGCCATGCATCACAGTGTAGCAGTCCCTCTTGCGGGGTATCACCTGGAGTTCTTTGTATCACATCTAAAATGGTGAAGGAGTGGGACACAAGGGTGAGGCTGGAGTGAAAGTTTAACAAGCAAAGTAAGAAAGCTCTCTGCAGCAGAGAGGGAATTCTGAGCAGACTGCCAGGTTGTTTTCTTTTGTTTTGTTTTGTTTTTTGAGACAGAGTCTTGCTGTGCTGTCACCAGGCTGGAGTGCAGTGGTGCAATCTCGGCTCACTGCAACCTCCGCCTTCTGGGTTCAAGCGATTCTCCTGCCTCAGTCTCCTGAGTAGCTGGGATTACAGGCAGGCACCACCACACCCAGCTAATTTTTGTATTTTTAGTAGAGACGGGGTCTCACCGTGTTGGCCAGGATGGTCTCTATCTCTTGACCTTGTGATTCACCTACCTTGGCCTCCCAAAGTGCTGGGATTACAGGTGTGAGCCACCGTGCCCGGCCCAGATTGCCGTTTTTATAGTTGAATCCAAAAGCTTTTATAAGAAACTGCTCTCAGGTGGGGCATGGTGGCTCACACCTGTAATTGCAGCATTTTGGGAGGCTGAGTTGGGCAGATCACGAGGTCAGGAGATCGAGACCATCCTGGCTAACACGGTGAAACCCCGTCTCTACTAAAAATACAAAAACTTCACCGGGTGTGGTGGCCAGCACCTGCCGGCTACTCATGGGGCTCAGGCAAATCACACCACTGCACTCCAGCCTGGGCAACAGAGGCAGACTCCGTCTCAAAAAAAAAAAAAAAAAAAGAAAAGAAACTGCTCTCTCTTCTCTATAAAACTGTCTGCACAACTCCCTCTATCTGTTTAGCTGTGGGTATTTCTCTAGGCAGGCACAAAGCACTCCTTCTCTTATTTGTGTGACTGTGGGTCTGTTTTACGTAAGCCCCCCTCCACCCTGAGCAAGTTCCCACGGAGCCCACCACGTCATGCCTGAAAAGGGGAGGGAACTTTTTCCTGGGAGCTCGCTAATCACACAAAGAACAGAGGGCTTCTGTGCTTTGCTGGCTCCTTATCTGTCCGAGCTTATCAGCAGGTGCGCTGCAGCTGTGATTTGTCAGCCAGGCTGCTTCCCCAAGGACCAGCCTGAACTGTTTACCTGACTGGTTTTTCCTTTTCTCCTCCCTCAGTGCTGGGCAAAGGCAGGAGACAGACAAACCACGGCTGTGAAAGCCACGTTCATAATAGATGCGCATTTTACCCTTAGCTCTCATTAAGCACTTTGATCATGGATGTGATGTGATGCTTTCCGCATTGTGTCAAGACTTCTGATTGCAAAGAGGAGAAGGGAACATAAGGGAGAAAAGAAACATCAGGGAAAAACACAGGCAGGAGTTCAGAATGGCTGACCTATTTCCAGGGTTGACAGTGGGAAGATGAGTGTTGCTCAACCATTACTGGAAACCCAGAAGGAGGTCCAGCTACATACAAGTGATGGGTCCTTGGTCTTGAGATTCGGTAGCAGAATATGTTCGCCATCTTCACTCCTTTTTTTTTCTTTCAAAGTGCTGGGATTACAGGTGTGAGCCACCACACCCAGCCTCCATCTTCACTTTTCAACTTTTATGCTGGGTCTTTTAGACTTCAAGATTAACTTTAGAATGACAGCATCAATTTCCACAAAAACTTTCTGGGTTCCACAAGAGATTGTGTTGAAGGTAAAGATCAATTTAGGGAAAATCACCATCTCCTCAGTCTTTCAATCCATGGAAGTTTTGAATCCTAAATCTGGTATGTTTCAACATTTAATTTTACTGGTCTCTAATTTATCTAAGTGGCATCTTCTAGTCCCTTATATAGAAAATGTACATATCTTTTGATAGGTTTATTCCTAGTTGTATGGTTTTTATTTTGTAAATGGTAAATCATTCTTTAAATAATTTCATTGCTGTTGTTTTTTGCTGGCAATGTAAAAATAAAATTGGCTTTTGTATATTGAATTTATATTCTGTGGTCTTGCAATGTTTACTTCTTAACAGTTTTAGACTATTTTAGATGTTTTAGCTACAAAATTTTAGAATATTCTCTAAACTTACTTTTTTTATTGAGACAGGGTCTCATTCTGTTGCCCAGGCTGGAATGCAGTGGCACCATCATGGCTCACTGCAGCCTCCACCTCCTTGGCTCAAGCCTCAGCCTCCCAAGTAGCTTGGACTACAGGCATGTGCCGCCATACCCAGCTAATTGTTGTATCTTTTGTAGAGGTAGGGTTTCACCATGTTGCCCAGGCTGGCCTCAAGCAATCTGCCCACCATGACCTCCCAAAGGGTTGAGATTATAGACGTGAGCCACCACACCTGGTCCCTTATAACTTTCTTAAATAGAAAGTTTACAGAAAATTTTGCAAGAATAGTAAAAGGAAATCTTGTGTGGTTTTACCTAGATTCACCAGTTGATTACATCTTATGTATTTGCATAATAGATAGATTGACAGATGAGATGATAAATGATTGATTGATTAATAGGTGATAGATAGGTGATGGACAGATGATTGAAAGATGATAGATAGATAGATGTATGATGAACAGATGATTGATAGGTAGATGATTAATGATAGATAGATAGGTGATAGCTAGATAGATAGATAGATAGATTTGTTATACAGGTAAGTCGTATGTCATGAGGGTTTGATGTACAGATTATTTTGTCACCCAGGTAATAAGCACAGCACTGGATAGGTAGTTTTTCGATCCTCTCCTTCCTCCCTTTCTGTTCCTGAGTTAGCTTGCTTAGGATAATGGCCTTCTGCTCCATCGATGTTGGACTCAAGCTATAACTGCCCAAGGGATTCACCTTGCCTGGTGCCTAGACAGAGCCAATTCATCAAGACAGGGGAATTGCAACAGAGAAAGAGTCATTTGGCCAGGCGCAGTGGGTCACACCTATAATCCCAGGACTTTGGGAGGCCGAGGTGGGCGGATCACCTGAGGTCAGGAGTTCAAGACCAGCCTGGCCAACATGTTGAAACACTGTCTCTACTAAAACTACAAAAAATTAGCTGGGCACAGTGGCATGCACCTATAAACTCAGCTACTTGGGAAGCTGAGGCAGGAGAATTGTTTGAACCCAGGAGCTAGAGGTTGCAGTGAGCCTAGATCACGCAGCTGCACTCCACCCTGAGCGACAGAGCAAGACTCTGTCTCTAAATAAATAAACAAATAAACTACTGAATTGCATATTTTTTCTTTACCCCAACTCATTCCTTACACGTAGGCTCAGTCTTTTCAGTATTTGCTTTACCAGTTCAGCAAAAGCCAGGAAATACAATTTTGTGATAATCAAAATGTTGCTCAACTACATTATGTTTACTTTATTGTAAATACTGAACAGTGGTCAGTAAATGGTTTAACATTCCTAATTAGAAAAAAAAAACCCAAAAGACCCAAAGTACAGCACACTGACGCTGTCAGTGGCGTGATCTCGGCTCGCTGCAACCTCCACTTCCCAGGTTGAAGTGATTCTCCTGCCTCAGCCTCCAGAGTAATTGGGATTACAGGCATGAGCCACCGCGCCCAGCCAGAAGACCCACTCCCAGTGGCCCTCACTGGTCCGTGACTCTGGGGCCGGCGTTCCCTAAGGCGTAACCCACACTGGCAGCCTTTGTTCTCACCTCTTGCGTGTGCTCCCCACCCGCTGGAAACTGGCCCTCTCCCCACACCTCCTCTGAAGCTGTCTGTGTGACCAACGCTAATGAGCTTCCTGGAACACACAGTGACCTGCTCAGCTATTCTCATGATTGCTCCTCCACACTTGTATTTGACACGTTGACCACTTCCTCCTCAAAGGAGTCAGTTCGCTGGCTCTCTCGGACACTTCCTGCTAGTTTTCTGACGGTTACAGCACACACAGGTTTACAGATGCCTCCAACACCACAGCCAACGTCTAGGGGCTGTGGATTCAAGCCTGGGGCTCTCAGGCCACTCCGTGCTCTAAGACTGGCATCCACATCTGCTTCTCTGAGCACTAGTGATTTTGTTCTTTTTTGTTTGTTACTTATATAAAACAAAGTTTTAATTTGTTAAAGTCCAATTATCAATTGATAATTACCAATTTTAATTTTGTTGCTTTTGGTGTCAAATGTAAGAATTCACTGCTAGATCCAAAGTAATGAATAATTGCCCCTGTTTTCTTTCCCCTCCTCCTCCTGTTCTTCTTTCTTCTCCTTCTTCTGTTTCTTTTTTTTTTTCTATTTATTATTATTATTATTATTTTTGAGACAGAGTCTTGCTCTGTCGCCCAGGTTAGAGTGCAGTAGAGCGGTCCTGGCTCACTGCAGCCTCCGCCTCCTGGGTTCAAGCAACTCTCCTGCCTCAGCCTCCTGAGTAGCTAGGATTACAGGTTCCTGCTACCACGCCCGGCTAATTTTTGTATTTTTAGAAGAGACAGGGTTTCACCATGTTGGTCAGGCTAGTCTTGAGCTCCTGACCTTGCGATCCTCCTGCCTCGGCCTCCCAAAGTGCTAGGATTACAGGCATGAGCCACTGCACCCAGCGTGTATAAGGTATTTTAATAGCAAGAAATTTATCAACAATTACTAGATTCCTGTCAAAAGGACTAAGGAGCCAATTTAAA